>CABHPP010129386.1:0-23791 GCA_902168425.1 Peromyscus attwateri
CATTTATACTTAGTGTGAGCTAGCCATGCCTTTGGGGGAAATGTTAGGTGAAAGCCCAGAGATATAAAATATACTCTTTCCTGCTTCACACACACACACACACACACACACACACACACACACACTTCACATCTTATTTTGAGAGTCAGGACTGCAAACACTCTTCATGACTCTGGCCCACACCTTTCTCCTGCATTCCCCACATGATATGTGAAAGGAAAGAGATGGAGAACAATCTACATCAGAAGGACGAGCTCCTAACTGAACTGGACATAGAGAAGTTTCTTGGTCTGATGTAGGAAGGAACATCAGGGAAAGTTTATGAACAAGACACAGGTTCTCAGTCTTAGCAGGAACTATATCTCATTTCTGAGAGAACTATATCTCATTTCTGAGAGACTGTAAGTTCTTTTCTCCTTGACCAGCCCTAGGTGGTCCCTGGGTACTCAGAACAGATCAGGGAAAGTCTCGGATCACAGGAGAGATGGGAGGTCTACGTGGGACAAGAGAACAAACACTCAGAAAAAATAATTTAGGAAGTCATCCCAAACTGAGAATGTTGTCCACACAACCTCTTCTGAGCTAAGCAGAGACACCACATTCAGAATGGCCCTGTGGCTTCTCAGTGTCATGACTCAGGGGTCAATGCCTGGAATGTCTTGTCAATTTTTTCTACTCTGAATTTACTGTTTTCAGGGGTTTTCACAGTGGTCCTTAAGAATCTAATAAGAACTCCTAGTGGGAACAGGGACTGTCTCTGAATCTTTAACTGGTTTGGGACCCTACTCCTCATACTTGGTCACTTTACCCCATCTTAATACATGAGGAAGTGCTCAGTCTTACCTCGACTATAAATCATGTGTTGTTGATACTCATGGGAGACCTACCCTTTCCTAAACAGAAATGGAGGAGAGGATTCAAGCGTGAGAACAGAGGTATTGGGGAGGAGTGACTGGGAAGAGTGGTGGGAACTGAAGCTGGGATGTAACATAAACAAACAAATAAATAAATAAATGTATTTTTAAAAAGAATAAGAGAAGGATACCAACTATAACAGTGAAAAGATTCATTCAATACTTCATGAGCTTTTAGGATAAGAATTATTGGTATTTACAATAAATGAAAGTAGAATGCAGAAGAAACACCCGGCTCTCTTAAGCATGCACACATCCTATTTCTCTTCTTCTGTTCTCAGAATCAGTTGCAATTTTCAGTCCATCCCAGAACATGCCTAAACCCAACACAGTTGAACAAAGAGAATTTAAAGTCATAACACTGGAAACAGAGGCTCCAGGTTTTGTCATAGTAAGGCAGGGACTAGGGTGGACAATTAGTTATCTTGGGAACATATAGTTCTCTTGAGGGAATTTTGACCAACAGTAACCTCTGTAACTTCTTTGTCCACAACCACAGCCTCAGAGATCCAGGATCACACAGTGGAGAATCTCATCAGGATGGGATCTGCTGCCATGATCCTCATAGTCCTTGGGATTCTGGTCTTTGAGGCTTGGGGCTGCCAGAGGCGGGACCACCATGCAGCTGAGAAGTAATCAGAGAAGAAAGACGTATATCTCTCAAGGTTCCAGAGTCTGGGAAATTAATGTGATGATCTCAAGAATTCTGTAAGAAAATCCAGTTCTTACCCTGAGGAACTGGTGAGAGAATGTCCATGGAGCAAATGTGTTTTGGGTGCAGAGGTAACCTTGGGTGTGATGAGATCCTTCCTCAGCAAATGAATTTACATCCCTCCACCTACTGTGGGTGTTTGCTGACTACACCAACTCCTTTACTGATTTATATAGTGAAGGAATATCCTGTTCCATTTGCCTGGCTTAGCTCCTCATTTCTGTACATTTTTTTCTCCCCCTCCCCATGTGTCATTTTGCATTTTAATAAATTGTCACATTCTCTATGGCAAAAGCGTCTCTCTGTTGAACTAGAAATAAAGAATGTAACTCAATAACAAAAAAGTCAAGTAAAGTCAGAGCCCAGAATTCAAAGTCACTCTGCCTATGATGTCTCAAAACTCTCTTTGTGACCCTCCATCCTTTCAGGCTTCAACACATGTTCTTCATGGAGTTTCTCTTGAAATATAAAGCCAATGTTACCACACTGATGGAATAAGGACTTTCTCACAAGACAGTTGGGCAGGACTTTGACAGTGTTTTCTTAACACAAATTTCTGATTTGTAGCAATTGCTAACCACTGTAAATATCCCCATCAAAGAAACCTTCTCAATAGCAAAATAACATCACAGGTGTGAGGGTGGTGAGTCCTGAATGAAACTGGTGTGTTTTTCATTTCATTTTCCAATGCCTAATTTCTCATATATGAAAAAACAATTGGCTTGCAGATCAATCATCCCAGATTCCCCTTCTAGAAAGACTTATCATACAATGATTCATAATTTCTACATAGACAATCATGTTATGTTCACACAATGACAGTGGTATTTATTTCCCTCTCTCTTATCCTATACTTCTGTTTCTGTATTAGCTAAGTCTTCAAGTACAAAGCTGAAAATGTGTGAAGAGAGGTGACTCTTAACTTCAAGACTTAATGAAAAATTTCTGCCTTCTCACAATTCAGTATGATACTAACATCGATATTTTGATATATTAATTAGTCTGACTCTGGAGGGTCTCTGTGACTAATTTCCTGTGACTGTTCATGATAAATGGCTGTGGGACCCTCACAAATACTGACTCTTCATAAAAAACTGCCTCCATTATATATGTTTTTAATTTTAACCCTGTTACTGTCATCAATACCATATGCTTTACAATGCTGGGTGGGATTTACATGAATGGGTAAATTCTACTTTTTCAGGAGATGTTCTTTTCATTTTATAATACATTCTCATGGCTAGAAGCAGGGGATCATCTGAAGAACTCACATTTAGTAAATGTTTTTCACGTTGTTAACATTATAGTATACTTATTAGCAAAGTCTCATGAATATGGTGTCACAGTTTACTTGCTCTTCAGGACTGTCTCTACAGGTTGCAGGAATGATGTTTTTGTAGATTTTGCAGCTGTGTTCCTTGGGGGGGGGGTTATCCTATAATTTGTTTCTTCTAATTTCTTTTTCTTGATTTACAATTAGGTGATGCTGTCTTCGCAGCATGGATTAGGTTACAAGTTCCATTCTCTAGACCTGAATGTCCAGTTAATTAGGTAGCCTGTACTCAATTTCTCTCTCTCCCTAAGCAGATCCTTTTGTTTGGTGTTTTTGTTGTGTTATTAGTTTTTTCAAGAGATGGTCTCTCTGCAGAGCTCTGGCTGTCCTGGAACTCACTATGAAGACCTGGTTGTTCTTAATTTCACAGATATCCACCTTACCCTGCCTCAGAAGTGCTGAGTTTAAAGGAATGTGCCACCAGAACTACCACCTGAGCAGGTCTTAGGAGGCTACACTTGTCCACGCCATCAATACACCACCTCCCTCTGTCCTCATGGAAAATGTCACCTGGTCCTGTCATAGTTTCATCTGAATCTTGTAGGTCCACGGAGGGAGGAAATTTGTCCTGGTCCAGAAACATGGTGCCTAAAATAAATCTAGAAATTGATACTCTGATAGTTACTACATTGGAGGTCAATGGGAGACATACAAGGAACTGGCATGCTACGTGACACCACCCAGCCCAGACTCTCTAAGGTCCTTTCTACTCTGTGCACAACACTAGTTTACAGGAAGTCATGCAACATGGTGAGGGGAACAGGTTGCTAACTGAAGCATGAGCAGAATCTATTGTCTCTGCCTCAGGGAACAAATGGTTGTCCTAACTTCAACCATTACCAATACTCCCTAATACTTCAGACTCTTCTGCATGAAACTGTCGGGGGAAGAATGATCAACACCAAAGTGAACCAGAAGAGACAGGGTTGGATGGATCCAGCAAAGATGCCCAGTATCTATGAAGTTGTAGACCCTCCTCCTATAACCAAGTCAGAAAACTCCATGCTGGCTCAGCTGCAAGTGACCATGTCAGGAGTCCCAAACTTTGCTTCCATGTGTTGTCCGCTAAGAGGGTAGCATCAGGTTCTGACATCTCTTAGACTCATTAATCAAGAATGTGCCCCACAGTCTGGACTAACATGTAAGCTGATCAAAGCACATCCTCAGGTGAGGTTGCCTATTTCCCAAGGACTTTAGTCTACCTCAAGATGACAAAAACTAATTGTTCCACTCTCCCACCCTGATTCATATCCTCAGAAATAAGAGTCTATATATGAATCCTCCCACGCCACTGAACTAGTTGATTCTCACACTAACCCTGAAAGACAGGGCACTGCCTCACTGTACCCAAAGAGGGGTGGATATAGATTAATACCATCTTCAGTTTGAAAGTCAGCAAATGATATTCTTGTTCCTTACAGAGCAGCCAGATTTTTTGATTCCCTGAGCATTAGTGCTGAGGGTATTGAGACATTATCTGGAGTGTGATATCAGGAACTGTGGCCCAGATAGAAAAGTAACAGAGGGAAAAGAAACAGAGTCAGGAAGTGTAGAAGAAGAAAAGGGAGTAGGCGGGGCTTCCTGTGCCAGAAATGAGGAAGTCAGAAGGGTAAGGGAATTGCCAGTTAGAAATCACAAGCCCAGGCAAGGAAGGAAGTCAGCTTCCCCAGAGTCATCTAGGGCTTGCATAACTCTTTGGAAACCTACTCTGTCACTATCTGTGATGACGATGGTTAATGATGCAATCAATCTCAGGAGGGGCTTGGCCTTGCCTCAGTTGAATATACCAAGCTTAACTCTCCCAACATGGCAGAACTTACCCTTTGGGAGGAGGGGATGAGGAGTTGGTCAGTGGCTGGAAGGTGGGAGTGAGGGGAACAGGAGGAGGGATGAGAGGGGGATCTGTGGTTGATATGTAAAATGAATAAAATTTTTTTAAAAAAAAAGTACAGAGGTGTAGATATTGCCTGACTTCTGACTTCCAGGATACTTTTCCCTTTATAGCTTAGGTATTATCTGTCTTCCAGTGGCCATGATAGCTTTCTCTTTAGAGCTATAGGTATTTATGATTTCTGACAACCAGGACATGCTTCTCTTCAGAGCTGTAACACTTAAAGATATAGCCTGGCTTATGATGGGCAAGATACCATTTTCTTCAGAGCTGTAATACTTACAGTTGGAGCCTGGCTCTCATGGCCAGGATACCTTTCCCTTCAGAGCTGTAACACTTACAAACATACCTGAGATGTATATTTCCAGGGGTTCTTTGGGCTGAAACCACATAAAGGGACTATTTTTGTAGCCATAATATATGTTTTATTTATATCTGCTTTGTTGTACCAAAATGTGCCTAGGAGCCACACTACAGCTCAGTTGATGGTGTTAGCATCTATGGACCCCTTCCTGTGATACAGCACTACGTACATAAATATGTTGATGCCTATAATCTTGGCATACAGATGATGGAGGCAAGACAATCATTCCTGCCACACAGTGAGTTTAAAATCAGCCAAAATACTGAAGACCCTGTCTAAAAGCAAACAAGTGAATGAACAATTAGAAACCTATAATGCACAGTAAATCCAAACTTTTCCTTACATCCACTTCTGAGGAGACATGCTCATGCTCTTTCAGACACAGAAGCACCCCAGCCCTTACATATTTCCCTCCAGTCCCCGGAGCTGAGGACTAAACCCAGGTCCTTGCACTTGCTAGGCAAGCGCTCTACCACTGAGCTAAATCCCCAACCCCGCCCTTGCATCTTATTCATCCTTGTGTCCTGTCATGCACAGTATGACACGTACTATTCCTCTCCTATTGATTCATGGATACTTACTTTCTCTGACCTGAGTGGATATGGCGGGCTAACCCTGTGAACCAGTCACACCTGCACTCAGTGCTGAGAGCTTAGCAACACCGTCCTCCCCCATAGAAGTTATTCTCAGCGAGAGAAGGTGCTGCCCCCTCCTGGTCAGATGAGCGCCATAGTGGTGGACTTCCCTCAGAAGACTTGTGGCCTCAACAGATAGCATTTCATCTGGCTTCTGTGATGACTTACACACACAGGATGTTCAACCACAGCAGTACCAACATGCCCCTAGGGAAAACCCGACTCACTAGGAACTTGATTCAGTTTTTATCCCCCAATAGTGCCACTTGGCCACCTCATTCATGGTTCATTTTTCATGCATTATTGTCACTTGAGGCATAGCTAGATGACCCCTGCTGGGTTAATCCTGCAATCCTATGTGTCCACTAATGTCTACACAGCTGAGGACAACTCTTGCTGCTCATGATGGGAAGAAGCTGTCTCTTTATTGGATCAGCCTCAGTCTCGGGCAGATTCTGTGTGCATAGGTCTTGAAGGTGGGGCTTTCACAAGGTTTATGTGACTCCTCCCTTCCTAGCACTTACAGAGTACTGCCACAAGCCATGGCATTATGCAACAGTTGGCAATTGACAGTTCAAGTGTCCACCCACCGGATGAATAATTCTCTGATGGAGGAACCCCATCAAGCAAGGCTTACAGGACCACAGTCTGAAAACTGTTGCATCTTTCTGTAATTTCACATGTGGGGAAACAGCTGTGGAATCTCCCCATTACTGTTCATTTTCATGTTAGATGTACATGTAATCTCATAATCACATCTCAATATTATGGGCATCCGTATCTGTGGACTGTCTAAAGATCACTCCTCATTAAGCTGAATAATTTTAAGGAATAGAAATATACTAGGATTTGTTTCATAACTAGATCTATTGTTCCACATGGACTGTAAAGTACTTAGAAGCCTGTTTTGTTTCTTTACTCAGACTAACATAAGGAAACAACTATTTATCCCAAGTCTAAGACAAGCTGTATACAATTAGCTGACTCATAACATCAGAGCAAATTCAAACTATACTGAGTGTCTGTGTAAATGGATATAAATTAAAAATCATAGATAATGCACATGATAGGCAGAGCGGCAGCAGAGATGTGGTTGTAATAAAGACCAGAAACTGAGCTTTTACCTGCTGAGGAGTTAGTGAAAACAAGGAGATTAAGAGCTTGGAACAGGGACGCCTTTAAACCCAGCACCCGGGGAAGGAGCCATCTCCATGGGACGTGACCAGAAAGGATCTGAACACTCTGCCTGAGGCCAACCCAGGACCCAGCTGCCGATCCTTCGAAACCCAACAACTTGGAGGTGTTGGTGAGATTGCCCTATTAAACTACCTACTCAGCTGAGATCCATTCGGGAGAATTCAGAATCCTACAGTCTGCAGTCTGAGGAAACAAGCTCATCTGAGGAGTTGACGAATGAGCAAAACGTGACCTGAGAACACAAAAGAAGGTGCCGCCCAGTCACCAAACCAGATCACCAGAATCATAAGACTACACTACACAGACTGGGAATAGGCAAGCCCCCATCTCCGCACCAGTAGATAATGCACAAGGACAGAGTTGTAGGTGTCTGAACCAAGGTTGTGAAGCACAAAGCAACCTAAAATACTATGTCAGTTTCTCTTGCCAGGTCTGACTGATAACACAGGCCAGCAGCACTCACCCACCCAAATTCCTTAACAATTAACACTCTGCATGAAATTCTAATCTCAGTTTATGGTACAAGTTTGAAGGCTCAGATAACTAACTGTTCATTGTTAAGGTTCCAAATAGCAATCAATCGATTAACCAAGTCCAGAGAGAAATGGCTTTATGTCCAGCCAACTGCAAAAAAAAGTTTCACAATTAGCCAGGACTGCAGTAAATGGTCTTGCCTCACAACCTTGAAAAAAAGAGTTACAAGTTCCTTTCCTTGTGATCTGGGGTTGCTCACAGGATAAGAGAATATATTTTTAGTTTTGGGATGATTTCAATGCCACTACCCAGGAAAGAGCCAAACAACAATTCCCCGCCTATGTATTGCCATGGTAAATGGCTCTGTCCCTTATTTTTTTACTCAAGGAATGCATTGCCAGCCTGAGAAAGAGCTTTTGTAACCCTTTTTATTGCCAAAAGTTTGTTGTTGAATGTGTGTATAAGCTGTGTGAACAAAGGAGCTGGGAAGATTTTAGAGCTGGAAAGAATAAAAGAGAATGACCCACAGTGCATTTGTGAGCGTCCTCATTTCCTCAGGTAGATAAGAATTTTTTCTAAGTCCTGCTACTCTGGAACACATTCTTTCTGCAACGCTGGGGGCAGTTCTGAGAGCTGGTTTCTCAGGCTGCTTAGAGTACTTTGTGTAAATAGCTGGTTGTCCATTTCCCCATGGGGGCAGATTCCAAATGATTTTGATGTTAGGTCATGAGAAGCCTCTAGAGTTGTAGGTCCTCTGTGGTATTTGTTTAGACTTCTTAGTCCAGGACTACTTCCTGAACACTCCTGGGTTGTCAGTGACTTTAAAAATCTACCTTTCTTACAGTCATAGAGGAAATCACCTGGAAATAAGGTGTAGAGGTTCATGGCCTTTCCCTAGTAGATGAGAGCTTCTCCAGTCTTATAATATATTTCTGGCATTCACAAATGGCTCAGGTGACAAATTTTGGGGGAGCCACTAGATTAGACATAGAGGCCAAACAGTGGTGGCACATACCTTATCCTATCACTCAGGAGGCAGAGATTTGTCTGGATTTCTGTGAGTTCAAGGCCACACGGGAAACAGAGCCAGGCAGTGGGGGCACACACCTTTAATCGCAATACTGAGAATAACACACGCCTTTAATCCCAGGAAGTGACATGGCTGGGTGGAGAAAGGTAAATAAGGCATGAGAAAACAAGAACTAAAGCAGTTCAGCTGAGACCCTTTCAGATGAGGACTCAGACTTTCAGTCAGAGGATTCGTGGAGTTGGTGAAGTCAGATTAGCTGTGGCTTGCTCTGCTTCTCTGATCTTTCAGCTTTCATCCCAATATCTGGCTCCAAGTTTTTTTTTTATTAAAAGACCATCTAAGATTTGAACAACACTGATGTGCAATTTTAAACCTAGAACACATTTGGTCACTGTGCATTTTACCTCTCTAACTCATTGGTACTAGGAGTTGGACCTTGTACCTAAATCACATTTACTTTCAGGATACTCTTTGACAGTAGTTTCCAATAGAGATACTATATTTGCTACAGAAACAAAGGAGATACTCAGATTTTTTCTCAGACTCTGTGGCCATGAAGGGTCTACTGCTGTCTCTTGTGTTCACACCAGGGTCCATCAAGCATTCTTTTTGGCTGTGCTAAGCCTCAAACAGGAGAATCCCCAGGACCACAAAAACCAGGCCAGCTACACCCAACCTCAAGAGATCCTCCACTGTATGATCATGGAGCTATGAGGCTGGTGTTGTGAAAAAAGATGTCAGGACAGGTGAAAGTCACCCCTAGATACTGGATCTCAATCCAGGCACTTTTCTCTCTGTGTACATACAAAAATCTGAGATTCTCCTTACTCACCTCCCTTGGCTTCTGACAACCTGAAGTTCTCAGATGCTCACGAGAAATAAAAAGAAAAGTAGGGTATGTGAAGTGATTAAAAGGCCCTAGTCTTTCTCCCGGGCTTCATAGTCTTAGTCTCTTAATTTCTCATATCCTGTGAACGTGTGTTATTATCATCATATAACTTCACAAAAATCTACATAGCCCCCTTTCCCTGCTGCAACACAGCTCCTTCCAGTCTTCTTGATGGCTTTTTCATCCCCACGGTGCCGTATGTGTTCAGAATTTGTGTCTGGGTTTCCTTGGGATGTAGCTATCTTAGACCTGAGAGCTCAGTATAGAAAATGTTCTCTGAACTCATAAATGATGCAGCCTCCTGTACTTTTTGCTTAGTCTGGGATGCAGGATGATGGAAGTTGGTTCCCCTGGACATGAGTTCCCCTAATTCACCAGCTGAAGACCCTGAATACAGGGGTGAAGGCTGCTTCCCAGGAGCTCCTGAATGTCAGGAGCACAATGGAATGACATTCTGGATCTTTCTTGCTTGCATCCACAACAGCATGTTTCCAAAATGCTTCATCATCCATTTAGTATCACCTTAACTAAAATACCCACAGTGCACCTCACAAAGACATGGAGATAAACTTACAGCACACACACACACACACACACACACACACACACACACACGCTTATTTGTTCTAATGCATCATAGTACATGCCTATGATGATTAGTAAATAATACACATGTTAAAATACTCTAGCTGGACATACTGATGTGGGTAACTTCTGTAGTCCTAAGTACATGTAAATATAGAATATGTAGAATTAAAGATGCACCTCTATGTTTATGTAAATAAGTATATATACACTTGAAAAAATATTGATGGTAGGAAAATTTCTTTGTATTGAAATGCATATAATCTAAAGACAAATGTTGTTTGTTTTTCTGTGAGTGCTAGATTTTCTATATACTAATGAATAATAAATATTGGGTATATTATGTACATATACATAGAAATGAATGGTAATATTTGGAAGAGAAAATGAGAATGTGGTTGTGTGAATTTGGTCAAACTACACAAGATACTGGTATAAAAACATCATCTGTATGAATTTCATCAATATCTACAATAAGTATATGACAAAAACCTCTTTTTCAAAAATAAATAAAGCCCCCTCTTACAATAATCAGTATATTTATTACAAGTAATTAAAAAGTATTTACTGGAAAATAATTAGGAGTATAATTTATATATATGAAATAAAACTAATATTTTCAAAGAAACATATTTCGTGTGTGTATGTGTGTATGTGTGTAGAAAATTAAAAGGACTCAAAAACAATGAAAACAAATTATTAAGGCAATTGAGTATTTCATACATGTTTTCTTGTATGTGAATAATTATTGTGAAATAGTCAAACTACTTTGGATATTATTAATCGTCACTGACAAAATCTGGGAGGGGGTTGAGAGATCACTCAGCAATTAAGAAAAGTGGTGTTCTTATAGAGGAACTGGGTTGGATCCCAGCACCCACATTATGGCTTATATGCAGATTGTCACACATACATGCAGGTAAAACACTCATTCATAAAAAATAATTCTTTAAAGTTAAAAATAAAATGTACACTATAAAATGGTTTCATATTAAACCAAATTATTCTTCAAGACTGTTATACAAATGTGACCAAGTATTCTGAAGATAGTAATAGATTTATGCCCTTTTAGGATGAAATAATTCCATGTGACATAAACAAGTTATACAATAACACATTGTTTAGAAAATTTCAAATAAGAGCAAAAACAAACAGCATAACCAGAAAATTCAGAGTGG
Source organism: Peromyscus attwateri (assembly GCA_902168425.1). NCBI lineage: Eukaryota > Metazoa > Chordata > Mammalia > Rodentia > Cricetidae > Peromyscus > Peromyscus attwateri. Next base: position 11,203 of record CABHPP010129386.1, read on the forward strand.
CAACTGTATGGTAAAAGGGCCAGCCAAAGAAACCCACCCTGACCCTGAAACCAAAGCCAGCCAAAGAATCTCACCCTGGCCCTGAACCCAGAGCCAGTTAAGGAATCACACTTTGGCCCAAAACCAGAGCCAAATTAACCTCTGACCAGCTGAGCATGAAACCAACCAATCCCTGAGCAGAAAACCAACCAATACATGAGCACAAAATCTAGCCAGTCTGAACTTGTCCAAGCTCAAGGGGATCGAAATCTGATGAATTCCCTCCCTGAAAATTTTCTCCTGGAAAAACTCCGCCCCTACGAAGCCCTAAATAAGCCACGTGCATGCTCAGTTGGCACCTGTCCTTCTCCACCCTGGCAGAGGCAGCCACACTCCTGGATTCCGTCTTCCCAAATAAATCTCTGGAAAGAGTTCTGGGTGAAGAACGTCTCTCTCTGAATCTCTGCAGAGAAACTTCACAGTGGAGTGGGACAGAGAAGCAACCGACACCTCTGCTGGGAATCCCCCTTAGGGAGTAGAGCAGAAGAAAGAATTTTTGCTGGAGCTGGAGCAGATTGCTACATTTCTGTGGGGGTTTCCTTCCTAGGAGAGTGAAGCAGAAGAAGTAACAACTTGGACATGAGCTGAGTAGAAACGAATACCCCTGCTGGAAAAGTGTCTTATGGAGCAGAGCAGACCTCAGCTGTATTGGCCCTTTTGGAGAGGAGCAGGATTGCCACATCCTGTGGAGAAACCAGAACCCCAACCAGAACCCAGGTTCAGGTATAGCCTGACTTCCTGACAAGCCAGGATACCTTCTCCTCACACCTGTAGATATCCAGGATACCTTCCCTTGACAGCTCTAGGTATAGCCTGACTTCCTGACAAGACAGGATACCTAGCCCTCCAGAGCTGTAACACTTGCAGGTATAGCCTGACTTCCAACAGTCAGAATATCTTTCCCTCTGGAAGTGTAACACTTGCAGCAACAGATTATTTGATGGCAACTTTCTACTTAGTCATGCTCAGAATCTCTACAGTGAACAGGCACATACTGCTACCCCAATCAAAATTCACTGAGTATGGAGGCCCCAGTGAGCTAAGGAGAGCCATGTGGATGGGTGCCCACAGCATGGGATACTTCTTTCTAACGGACTGTGACTGCAGAGGACACCTGCTTCCTAAACAATTGGACTCCCCTGTGATCTCAGCAGTCTGACTCATTTCTTGGGGAGAATTCAGGTACCACCCAGATGTAGGTGAGGGGCTTCACCCTCATAGTCTCTCAAAAAGGAAAACACTGGCTGCTCAGGGAGAGTCCCTGTTTCTCATCTCTAATGGACCCAGTTGCATCTCTCTCTACACAATCAGCCCCAGAACTGCCCCAGGTCCAACTCACATAGGAACTACACTTAGCTGACAAAGCCTGTTCTTCAAGTACTTCTTATGTAGAACCTGGGAAAGACTGATTAAAGCAGGATGTTGTATCCTATAGTGTTTGATATATTGGTACTGCTCAGCAAAAGATCCAAAAGATTTTGGGGGGATTATGAATAAATAAATTCTAAACTGCTGGGATTTCATATATTTGCTTTTTCAACACTATGCTTTCCTCATACTTAGCTCAGACACCAAGGTAAATGGATAAGTTTGATGTTCCTACTCTTACCACATTTGTAACTCACGTAAGTCAAAACGATGAGAGATGTGGGACCAGACATTTAGGGCTGGGAACTGTCTTGGTCTAGGAGCTGGCCAATCCAGAACTTCCAAACGTCAGCAATGCAAGATCCCTTAGAGGCCACATCTATATAGCCCTCGTTGTTCAATTGGGGGAGACATTCCGAGTAGGAGGAAGGAGGAATTCTTGGCTGTCACCTTGCACAAGGAGGGCAAAGCAACACACACTGGCCTCTAAATGGCATTCTGAGGGCTGATGTCAGAATTTTTGCTGATATTGTTAAGCTAAAAGTCTGGATCTTACACATGGTGAGGGATGGTAAACTTCTTCACTATTCTGTGTAAAAACACTGTCCACACAGCTCTCTGAAAAATACTTTCAGACACTTCTTCCCCAGGGGATACTCTGGGATGTGAATCCAATGAGAGTGACCTCTAATTAAAAAGTCTTGGGAATGGGAACAGTAGAGGGTAATGATGGGCTGGTCTGTGCTCATTTTATTTTGCCCTGCAATCTTTCAAAACAAGTTGATATTCCATGTGGGTCCCTGAAAATGCTGTGTCCAGCAGAGGTACACTTGACATGATGCAAGAAGGAAATCCAGTTCAGCACAGCTTAATTATCCAGTCTTGTTTCCAACTTCTAGAGTCTGATGCTGAGTAGTTTACTGTAAGCATATTTAAGCACAGTACAATTTGGAAAAAAAATTCCTAGTCTAATACAATCCTCTATGCAGAAGGGGGCATCTCTATATTGAAACTCAACTTAAAGTGCAAGTCACTTCTTTCAGGAAGATAGGTTTTAGAATAGGTTACATGTATTATCTTAAGGCCTGTGGAATGACTTGGTATGGTTTTGGTCATACAGATATCAGAGGTCACTTAGGTATTAGTCAACATTGGTCTTGGTTGTGGAAGACTGAGGGAGCCTCTGTGTTGCAGTAACGCCCGCGCTACCACCACCTGTTCCCCATGTCCGAGCGAGGCGCTGTGGATCAAAAAACAGAGACAAGAGATAGCAGATGCTGAATGTCTTTTATTGAAGGAGGGAGGAAACCTTAAATACAGGCTTACAGCACAATGGGAGAACCCCGGAGGGCAGAAGTTTGCTACAGATGTTCTACATTCTTGCATCTAAGCTGTTTATGCCCAATATGCAGGATACACAAACAAGGAACCTCCGGTGAGCATTCAGGAGGAAGGAAACCAGCAAGGAATCAGCAAAGGGAGGACATATGGTCAAGGGCAGCAAGCAAGGCAACGGCTACTCAAAATGGGGGGCCAGGACCCTACACCTCTGGATACACAGATAATGCAAAGGTTACCTTAGGCTCTTAGCCACCTCCATCCTGCTTGTGGGAGCTTGATAATGGCCTCACCTTACAGATAGCCTAAATCACCAGGTTATTAACAACCTCCATTGCCAGGCTTCAGGGTGGAAACAAGATAATATGCTCTTTACTTGAAAAGAAAACTCTGCAGGTATAATATTTTTAGTTTCTCTAGTGCTTTCAGTAAACATAAGGAATTTTTTGCTCCAAACAATATTTACCTGTCCTTTTCTTGATGCCAATAAAGGTGTTTGGATGGGCATTGCTGAAGACAAACCCATCGGCCTTCACTTCAATGAATTGTGAATACCACTCTGAATGATCATCCTAAGATCACCCACTAACTCCAGAATAAGAAATTCTCAGAAGGAAGTATGCCAAGTGACATTTGAGTTCAAAGAGAACAAGACATGGGCACCTCTTAAGAGACAGTGAGATTCATGAGGCACTCAGATATAAAAACTGGTTTGGGGATGAACCTGGGAAACTACAGCATCCTTTGGTCCCTTTGAGGTCCTAGGTCCCAAGGACATGATATGACCCTAGGATTCTTCTCTTAGATGCAATGAGGATAAGATGTTGCCTATTTGGACAGAATTTGTGTGTTTATCAGATGCCATGACAGAAACTATAGGATTACATACCTGAAGATACCATAAGTCTTGGTTCCAATGAGAGGCAATTGGTACCAGGTAGCTGTGCTGGAGAGTGTAGTAGAATATTTTAATGTGTGTTACTTTTGTTTATGTTACACTTGTTTAACTCTGTGAAGCTGTGTTACTGTGCCTGTGTAAAACATCTGATGGTCTAATAAAGAATTGGCCAACAGCAAGGCAAGGGAAAGGATGGGCAGGGTTGGCAGGCAGAGAGTATACACAGAAGGAGAAAACTGGAAGGACAGATCAAGGACCAAGCAGCCAGATAATAAGAAGAACATAAGTGGCCAGCAACCCAGATACACAGCAAGCCATGGAGTAAGAGTAAAATTTATAGAAGTAAGAGAACTGAAAATGGCCAGAAGCAAAAAAGGTAGTCGGGATAATTTAAGTCATTGAAAGCTGGCAGGAAACTAAGCCAAGCTAAGGCTGGTGGGCATTCATAAGTAAGAATAAACCTCCATATGTGTGATTGATTTGGGAGCTGGGTTCGGGCCCCCAAAAGAGCCAAAAACCCACCACCACCAAGATAGGATGAGTGAAGGTATGTCAAATTTGTTCTGAGCTGAGACACCACAAAGGCCTGTCTCTGGGGACCTGGGTACTCTGTCTTCTCTGCCATTTCATTGCTCTCCTTCCCTTCCGTGTGGATGAGTGGTCATCCCACACCCTGGCTTCTACGAAGAGCACCTTGAAGATGATTGGTCTTTGATTGGAACTTTTTGGCTTCTCCCCTGTGATCAGTGTTTCCAGTGGTCACTATGGTCCAGTGACTTGGAGGAGAAGTTATGTGAACCTTAGCATCCACACTGGTCAATGCAGGAGCCACTCACAGGGCTCAGGGTAAAGCTGAAATTGCTAGTCAGGTCTCTGGAAGAGGTCACCTCTCCTTTTCTTGAGTAGAGTGGCTCTGATAGCTGATGCCATATTAACAATTGAATGTCAGATTTTCTCCAGGGGCCAAGACAGAGCCCTGACAGTTTAACAGCAAGGACTTCTTGCACAGCCCTAGAGGCACATCAGGCTGTATATTGAAGATATGGTTCCACCCAAATATCTGTCCTCTCCTATGCAGCCTGCAGTTGTCCATGCCTCTCACACTTGCCTGGCTCAACCTTGATGCAGGAGGTGGGGGAAGCTCAGTCCTGCCTCAACTTGATATGCCATGCTTCTTGACTCCCATGGGAGGTCTTAGGCTTTATGAGGAGTGGAAGGGGGTAGAAAGGAGGTGGGGGTTGGAACAGGAGGAGAGGAAGGATGGGAAACTGTGGTTGGTATGTAAAATAAATAAAAAATTAATAGTAAAAAAGAAATAATTAGAGATAAAAAACAGATATTCTGCAACACTGGGACATATGGACTCTGTTTAGGAATGACTAGTCACAGTCAGTAATGCCTATGATTACAGTCTCCAAAGGTCTATCATGTGCTTCACAAAGCAAGGGGTTGTGGGCATCAGATCTAACAGCCTTGCTGAGGATATAGGACATATGAATTGTTGAAGATTCTGCTTTGGGATGGAAGGCTGAGAGTGCCAACACTCAGATATTTTCATAGTAAAAATGAAGTAGGATTGACCACATTTGGGCATATCCATGCTATGGGGACCAAGTCCTCAGGGAACTGACAGGTGCAGGGAGTTTTGTTTTTTGTTTTTCTGTAGGATGTCTTAAGAGCTGACCAAAGAGACAAATGAGCAGGATGTTGCTAGAACATTTGAGCCCAGGATGTGATCACCACAGCTCCAATTCACACTCATAGAAGTCACAGCTGTCTAACTAATAACAGCTCTTATTCCATCTAGAATCCCAGCTGTAGAGACAATGTGAAGCTGTCACATGAGAGTCGTAGTTTGACCCACCTCTAACCAAGGCCCAGATGACCCTCCAATATCTCTGTTGAAAGTTCAATGAAATATAGAATTTGTGGAGTGCAAGTTTTGTAATTCCATCTTTCTGTATAGCAGCAGTTTTCCCTGTAGCCTGCATCCCTCCTTTTCTCTGCCTAACTCTGGATCGACAACATTGAACCACACAGTTCAAGTCTTGTCAAGAGAGTGTCTGTACTAAATAAATGGGTAGAAGAAAGGAAAACTGTGTTGACGATGAACATGTTAATCACATTCTAACCATGAATTCATAATGTAGATGTATATAAAATCAAAAATTGCACATTTCAAACATATACACTTTATTAGTAATGTTTCATCTAAGATGAGAAAAGGATTTTGGTGTTCTGTTTTTCAATTTTGCCATTCAGTGTGACCATTTATTTTAGTTGCATAATACTGTTTAAGTGTAAATTTTAGTTTATTTATAAAATTTGATGAAATATTTTGTAGAATTTGAATACTACCTCCAGAATAGAAATTTTTTTAAAAATTAAAATATGATTATACTATCCCTCCATTTTTATCCCTCTCATCACTCCCATGTTCCTCTCCACATTCTCCTTCTCAAATTTATGGCCTCCTTTTCACATAGATATAGATATAGATATGGATATGCATGAATCCATAAACACAACCTGCTGAGTCCATTTAGTCGTCTTTGTTTCTATATGGTTTCATGGCTCACCATTTGGTACTGCGTGAGAAATGAGAGGCTATCCCTAGGAACAACTGATTCTCCCCTCTCAGCATTCCTAAATTGCCTGTTGTTCTTTGTCTAGGGGTGCACTGTGAGATTTCCTCCTTCCATGCTGGCATGTCTCCTGGTGTTGTACTCATTCGGGTCTTGTTTAGGCAGCCATGTTGTTGAAGGACCAAGGCTGTAGCTTCCCTGTCATTTCTAGGAGACACAATCTCACAGATTTCCAGGTCTTAGGGCTCAGACAATCTTTCTGCCTCCTCTTCTGCAATGTTCCCTGAGCCTTCTGAGCAGACGCTGCATGGAAGTTGTATCAACCGGGACTAGGCACCCCCAATCACAAGTTCTCTGCAATTTGTCCAGTTGTATGTAACGGGTCTTTCTTTGGACCTCCAGTTCCCAAATAATGACATGGAGACTTATTATTAAAGCTTGGCCTTAGCTTAGGCTTGTTTCCAACCAGCTCTTATAACTTAAACTAACCTATTATTATTAATCCACAATCCACAACATGGCTCCTCACCTCACCAGAGTACCATACATGTCACTGACTCAATGTCTAGCTGGCAAATCACCTGCCTCTCAGATTCTTTCCCTGAGTTTTCTCCCTGCAGAAGTCCCAGCAATCCTCTTGTGCCTACCTATTGACAATTCAACTCTTTATAAAACAATCAGAATGTACCTTAGGCAGGCAAAGAAGGACAGAGACTCATCTTCTTACAGTGTGATCAAATATTCCACAACACTTGTAGATTTCTGTAATGTTCTCTATCTCCTACAAAGAGAAGCTTCTGTAATGAAGGGTGAGAATTGCACTTACCTGTTAATTTGTCCAGTGTTTTAAAACTAAAAGTAAACCAAGAAATTATAATATTACATGAGTGAAATGATTTAGAAGGTTCAGAGTGAATGTCTTTTCCTGCAGGTGTCAGACTATTATCAGCTCATAGAGTGGTAATGTATTTGTCAGAAAAATTACTGGACTAACCACTCTGTGTTGGACAAATGATAAAGCAACTCATGCATGAGAGAGACTAATTCTCTGTCTTCTAATGTTCATTAGTTGACTATGATTCTCTAAGCATGGAACTGCATGAAAATATTCCTTTTCATATTAATATGTTCACTGATAGTGCATTGTTCAGTTCTTCTTTATTTCTGTGAAAAATAAATGAGCCATTTCCTCAGCAATTTCTAAGAGAAACTGTTTTGCTGAAGAATTCCTGGTATTCTGACTCTTACAATCTTTCTGCACCCTCTTCTTGTCATGACCCCTGGAACCTAGATGCAGGAGTTATGATGTAGAAGTATCTTTTGTGGCTGTAATCGCCACAATTCATGGGTCTCTCCTCTTTCATCCAGTTGTGATTTTCTATGACATCCTCCATTTACTGTAAAGACAGGCTTTCTTGATAAGGGTATCTGAAATTATGTGTATCTGAAATGATACACACAAACAACAAAAACAGACTGACTCAGCAGATTGCATTTATATATTTGTGCACACATATGTACACACATATAATAATAACGATAGGCAAATAAAAACAAGTTATAAACCTGACAGTGGAGGCATGTGAGACTTTGGAGGAAGGGTGCCTGGGGGGGCTAGAGGGTAGGGATGGAGGGGGAAAGTGATGTAATTCTATTTCCATTAAAAACATATTTATAAAAGAACTCACCCTTCCTCCACAGTGGACATTTCTTGCCTAAGGTGACCCTATGGTAACTGCATCAGAAGGGCTCCATGAATTCATCACTAGACTATTGGAGAGGCTGACAGTCCAGTGTCTCTCTGATGTCCAGAGATGGAGAAACTGACAACCCCGTGTTCTCTGGACAAAAGCTTAGACTGGGTTCTCTCAGTATGACTTCTACTGGGCTCCACAAGCAGCTAGGGGGGTGAAAAAACAATATAATGCACAGAGCTGTATTGTTCTCTCTGCCCCCAGTGAGATGCTGAACATTCTATCGTAGAAGGTGAGTCCAGCAGGAATAGTCAGAAGTCTACTTGACACAGGCGCCGCTGGAGGATTCCACAAGGTGATAAGCATAGTAAGGATTGGGTTCCTGGAGGAGAAAGTTGAAGAGCACAGTGATGGGAGTGGACAAGTATTAAGAGACAGAGAAACACAAGCCTTCAGAGGCTGGCATGGTGAGATTTCAGCTGAGAAAATGTAGGAAGCTAATTGAACACCCTTCTCCCTCACACAGCTCTCTATACAGTCTTCTCTGTCAGTGCAGCCAGGCCTGATGGTGTCCCTAGAAAAGAACAGGACCCTGCTGATTCCATCATGACACTGGGTGGGAAATTTCTTCCTGTCTAGTGATCGATGAAAAATCCTGAAGTAAACATTAGGAGGAAACACATCCTGGCAAGTGGATGTAATGATAGACATGATCCACATGAGCATACTCCAGAATTCAAGTTAGGGTTAAAAAGGTAAAACTTCAGACTCGTGTATGTGAGTGCATGTGCATATATGCAGGATGTGGATGTATGTGCCTCATTAACAGGGATTAAATAATGAGAAATGTGTTCCCATGAACTGAAAAATAACTTTATCAAAAGTCAATAATCAAGATCTGAACATACTTGGAAAAAGAAAGTCACTCACTGCCCAAAAGAGCAAAACACTAGATACAGTGTGACTGTATAGAGTCAAACAAACACAACTCAAGATCCAACCACTTAGATTCTACCCAATACTGAGGTGGATTCCAGACAGAGACTCCCCTAAATTCCACCATGTGCTGTTTGTGAAAAGCAACAAGAACTGTCCTCAACTGGGCACACTCTGGTGGACACACAGGTTTAAAGGACTCACCCAGCAGAGTCAATCTGGCCATGTGATCAGTCATTGTGGTCCATGTGGAGTGCTATGGATGGAGGTCTTGGGTCAAAGTTGGAGAAGAATCATGACCCTACATCCTGGGGAGTTCATATCCACCAGCAAACAAGATGCCTCTGCTGGAACTCTACATCTAACCCTTCTGTGTCAGAGAGGACGGATGAGATGCCATATGTAGCTTTCATCATCTGAGGCAAGTTCATCACATGGAGCTCATCTCACCATATCAAGTGTGGATGTCCAGTTTCTCACAGGTCCATGGAAGAAACAAGGTCACACCAGGATGAATTTTAGATTTTGCCAGGACAGGGGAACCAGCTTCTGGTGAACTGACTGATGTTTGATTCTCACAAGGCTTTTTTATTGTTATACAATTCACCTTAGCAAGTCAATTTCCCCATACCAAAACCTCTTATCTGAAGCTTCCCAGAGAAGACAAATGCCAAAGCAATTCTCAGGCCCAGGATGTCTCAGTTTTCTGATACCTAGTACAAGCAAGTCATGTATAGGTTTGAACCTTTTAGGAAGAACTCAGATAAAATTTACATACTTCAAACAGAGGGTAGAGAACACAAAAGATAACAAGATAACAATCACAAATGACAAATCAAAGCCCAGTGCTACAGAATACAAGCCAGCTGCAAGGCTCTGCAGGAACTCCTACTACACAACCAGGAGAGGGCAGCATGTCTTCTCACTGACAAAGATGCCTGTGGGAAGGTTTGTGTGAATGAGCTCACAGCACTCAATGAAACCATGACTGGTTCAAATGGCATGCCCCATCACTTGTTCTCAGGTCAGGAAAAACAGCAGCCCATGAAATCAATAGGAAAGTGACACTGTAGTCATGAGACACACCAGACATGACAACTCACAGGGGTGCAAAAGATGCAGGTGCTAGGATAGGAATACCCCTTAGAAATGGATGTGATGAAATACTTAGAGCATATCCCCAGTGTGGACGCTTTATATTAAATATATTTTCATTATTTCTTTGAAGATAATTACACTCATGAAATGTATTTGATCATGTTCACCACATACTCTAGGGGACTTTTTTTCCCTTTCATGTGATAGGGCCTGATATAACCCAGGCTGACCCCAAACTCATTGCATAGTAAGAGTTTCCTTAAACTCCTGATACTCTTAGCTCTACTCCTGAATGATGAAGTCAAAAGACAAGAGCCAAATATCAGATTTATACAGTACTGGGGATCAAACCCAGACATCTATGAATGTCACACAAGGACTCTACCAACTGAGGCTTTTTCTGATTTCATAAAGGGAATACATAGGCAGACTTACAAGATGGTAAATATTCATATTGACATTGATACAAAGAGGAAATTAAGGATGTCCTTTGGGCTCAGCAACAAAAGGGGGAAATACTCAGTGGCCTCTACCTCACTCTCCATGTGGCAAAAGGGACATGTGTGCCCTGGACCCATCCTTTGAAGTAATGCTGAGTTAGAGAATTTTCCCCATGTGGCACATTCCTAGCATGGGATCATTACTGAAGAGGAGGCTGAAAAATAAACTCTTCTCTGGACACTGCAAAAGGTTCGAATATCTGAGTTCACCTTGGTTCTGCTGATATTTACATGTCTACAAACCCAAAGTAACCTCAATTCAGAACAAATACAGTATGGGGATGGGAGATGAACACTAAATGCCACCCACAGATGGAGAGCTAACAGCATCTGATGCCTACTGGGAGAAGGAGAGTCAGTTTACTTTCTTTTTTTTTTTTAATTTTCTGGAGCTGAGGGCTGAACCCAGGGCCTTGTGCTTGCTAGGCAAGAGCTCTACCACCGAGCTAGTTTTCTTTAATGGTGTGGCCCCTGGTAATATGCCCAATACTATAGGAATCACAAATTGAGCTTCATAGGAGGAAGAAAATAAAAGTTAGGTGTGTAAGGAAAGGCAGTGAATTTTGACAACTAGCAGATCACAGAAGGAATCAAAAAGAAAATCAGGTCGGTGAGTAAAGAACAAGCAAGAGAGGGTGAGGGAGCAGGGGAGGGATGGGAGGGTGGATTTCACCCAAACACACTACACACTGATATGACAATTTCACACAATTACAAAATTAAAATCCGAAAATGGATTACTAAAGCAATATAGAAACGAAGGAAAGTGTAATGTAATGTTTTCACAATAAATTATTTTAAAATATGTCAAAAAATTAAACTTATGGCCAGGTTTGGTGGTCCACACCTTTAATCTAAACACTTGGAAGCAGAGGCAGGAGGATTTCTGTGATTTCCCACTCATCCTGGTCTACATAACTAGCTCTAGGACAGCCAGGATTCCACAGAGAGAGCTTGTCTCATATCAACAACAAAAATAATTAAACCCATAAGCATAAGAAAAAGAAAACAGATGAAAAATTTTAAGATCAGAAATTGAAATTTTCAGGATAAAGTAGATGTGGCTCAGGGGTGGAGCATGGCTCAGGAGTAGGAGAACACTGGAGGTCCTGCCATCAATGTCTAGCACCAAGAGTAAAAAGAAATAAAATATTTTCACTGAGCTCTCTTTCTCTTCAACTAGGTGACCAACAAAGTCTAACATGCAGATCTTTGGTAAAGCCCTGAAGGGTAAGACCATCACCATCAAGGTTGAGCCCAGTCACTCCATGGAGAATGGCAAGGCCAAGATCCAAGACAAGGGAGGCATCCCACCTGACCAGCAGCTGCTGGTATTTGCTGCCAGCAGATAGAGCATGGCTGCACCCTAGCCAATGGCAAAGTCCAGAAAGAGTCCAACTCTGCACCTGGTGCTGCCCCTTTGTGGTGGCATCATAGAGCCATCCCTTTGCCTGTTCCTGCAGAAGTACTACTGTGACAAGGCCATGCACAGCTGCCCACAAGTGCTGCCCACATCTGCACCCTTGTGCGGTCATGTGTCTCAAGAAGAAGGGTGGCCACATCGATAGCCTGCACCCCAAGAAAGTCAAATAAAACAGGTACTTGTTTGGCTTAGGACACTGGAGATCTGGTGATTTTTTAAACTGACAAACTGACGCAGAAGGACAAAGAAGTGATGATGCTAATATTGGACACAGATCAGTGTGTAAGGGCTGCTGCCAACCTTCAACCCTGACTCTGATCCATACTGTGTAATGAGAAAACTGCCTTCTGTACTTGTCCTCTGACCTTCCTGTGTGTGCTGTGGCACATGTGAACGTACACACACATAAAGAAAAAAGTAAGTGTGATTTAAAGAAATAAGTGCAAATTGAAAATAAGTGTAATTTAAAGTTGTAATGGAAAGTACACATATCAAAAAAGAACAAACAACCAGAAATAGTGGTGCACATTTATAACCCTGCACTTGAGACTATGAGGAAGAGGATTATATTTTACTCCATAAAGATGTACACAATGAGAACCTTCATACAAACCTTCAAACATTTTGAATATGTGTAAATATTTCAAATAAAAAGTGAAAAAGGAATAAAGCAAACTCATACACAAATTTATATATATATATATATATAT
>CABHPP010129387.1:0-29323 GCA_902168425.1 Peromyscus attwateri
GAGAGAGAGAGAGAGAGAGAGAGAGAGAGAGAGAGAGAGAGAGAACTGGGAATGGTGTGGGCTTTTGAAACCTCAAAGCCCACCCCCCAGTGACACACCTCCTCTAACAAAGCCACACCTCCTAAACCTTCCCAAACAATTCCACTAACTGGGAACTAAGTATTCAAACATATGAGCCTATAGGGACCACTTTTGTTCAAGCCACCAGACCTGGGGTAGGTAAAATTTCTCAGGTGAAAACCGGTCATGAGTAGAAATCTTAAGCAGTCCTCTTAGCAGAATATCATGGCTAAGGAATGGAGGGTGGCCTTCACTGGGGTCCTGTTCTTTTAAAGCTTCCTTTCTGGTGTCCACTGGCCTTACCTCCCCATGTTCACTCATGCATTAGATTTCTGCTCACAGTTGAGTGGCATGCATGGCCAGCATTTTCTTTGGTTCTTGCTCTCCTGCATCCGTGGCTGGCCCTGGCTGACTTCTCTAGGAGTAAGTGGCTAGCCACAGAAGCCCTCCTCACCCATGCTGGTCATCTCCACATACTCTTGCCTTCGTTATCTCTTTTCTACCTGGTCTGGGATCTACAGGCTTCCCCGCTAGAGGAGGCAAATGTTGTTTGGCCAGAGGGAGGTGTTGGCAGGAGATGGGAGGATGGGTGTGGGCTCCCTGCTAGCTCAGCTCTGGGGTGCTCTCAGGTGCTCAGGCTTGCCCAGCCTTGTTCTTTCCCCCTAGCAATGTGAATGGCTTTCTTAGGCTGCCTGCCTGTCCGTTTCACCATCTGCTGGTTTCCTCAGTTCTGGCTGTGGCTTCCAGGCAGCCTCTCCTCTAAAGAGTCTTTCTTTAAATGATCCTGGGGAATTCTGTGTCTTGGGAGGGTCCAGCAGAACAAACACCTCTTTTTGTTCCCCTCCCAGCAAGAAAAAGATCTAACCCTTAGGTTAGCCTGTCACCTCTATTCAGGTGTTCTGGGGTGGCTCTGAAACTTTGGAAACAGGCTTCTGAGGGCTCACGATGCTGCAGGGATGCAGGATGCTGCAGGGGTACAGAATTGCGGAAGGGGCTGGTATGCTAACACACCAGCTGTTGATTTCTGGGTGTTTGGACCTAGGGCAGCAGAGATACGTGACCATATTAGGATAGTGTGAGGCCCAAGACTTTGACTTGATAGGCACAGTAGATCCGCAAGGCCCTGTGTCCCAGAGCAAGGGAGTGGGTCCTTCCATCCTCACCTGCCTCTGGGGTTTCTGACAGAGCCCCTGCTGCTGCCTTCTGTTTAAACCGTTTCCAGCTTTGCCGTTGCCACGCCTTGCTTCTGTGTTTACACAGTGTCCTTTCTGTTCAGCTTTCTCATCTCAAAAAGACAGTCCCATTGGATCAAGTATCCACCCACCTCATCTCAACTCACCATGTCTTCAAAGACCCCAGTTCCTCATAAAGTCACTTGGCAGGTACCAGGATGTCTGTCAGGTTTTACCACTACGACAGAATGCCAGAGAGAAATGACTTGATTCCTGGTTGTTCTGACCAAACCCCTCCCTGTCAAGGGGCCACCCGAAGAAGGAAGGCTTGCTTTCGGCCCATAGTTTAGGGGGATCCAGGCCGTCATGGTGGAAGGGACAGCAGCAGTAGTAGCACAGGGGCCCAGAACATGCCATACCCACAGTGAATGCCAGTGCTCGTCTGGCTTTCTCATTTCCCCCTTTCTATTCAGCTTGGGCCCCCCAGCCCATAGGACCCATCGCTGGGGATTTAGGACAGATCTTCCCTCTTGAGTTAAATCTCTGGAACCGCAGTCACAGCCATGCCCAGAGGTGTGTTTCCTGGGTGATTACAAACCCTGTCACGTTAACAATGACTACTACCAATCACAAGTGGGAAAGGGTTGCCTTGTTCGTTGATTTCAGCCCCTATTCAGCCGGCTCCGTTGCTTCATGCCTGTGGCATGGCAGGGACTAAAGCCTCTGGCCTCATGGCATCCAGGAAGGGGTGCAGATAAGGGGCTGGGGACAAGATACAGCCCCTAAGGACCCACTCTTTTCCAGTAAGTGCCAGCACCTAAGTATCCATCAAATTATAAGCCCTTCAGTGAAATGATTCACACAGATCTAGTTGTGTCCCTGAAGCCCCACCTCTGTACACAGTACATCAGGGACCAAGCCTTCGACATGTAAGCTTGTGTGGACGTTTCAGATCCGAACCATCACACATGGGCTAGGACTTCAACTTACCCTTATGAGGGACACCAGTTAGTCCGTGCCTGTCTGTCTTCCACTTAAAGAAAATGGAGATCACAGGGAAGACCAGGTATAACCTCCAGGAACATGGGAGTACAAAGCAAACCAACTCCAATTTCGGGTAGAAAACTGTATTTTCTAACTTCTATGGAGAGGAAACATATCTGTTGATTATGAGAGTTTCAGCCACACCGGCAGTGTCCTAGTTCCTAACATAGAGCATGTGATTAACAGTCTGAAGAAGTGAGGAGCTAGATCGGCTCAGCAGTTAAGAGCACACACTGCTCTTTCAGAGGACCATGGTCCAGTTCCAAGCACCTGCATCAGGGAGCTCACAACCACCTGTAACTCCAATTCCAGGTGATCCAACATCCTTTTCTTCCACGGTACCAGGCTTGTACATAGTACACATTTATACATGCAGACAATCGTTTACATAAAATAAAAAACAATTTTTCTTATTCTCTTTTTTTCTTTTTTCTTTTTTTTCTTTTTTTCGAGACTCACTGTGTAGCTCTGGCTGTCCTAGAACTCACTATATAGACCAGGCTGGACTTGAACTCACAGAGATCCACCTGTCCCTGCCTGCTGAGTGCTGGGATTAAAGGCATGTGCCACTATGCCCAGCTAACAAAATTTTAAAGGGAAAAAAAAAGATTGGCTTAAGCCAGGTGTAGTGGCATACACCTTTGATCTCAGCACTAGGGAGTTGGAGGTGGAAGAGCAAGTCATACTTGGTTACATGTCCAGTTGGAGGCCAGCCTGGGCTACAGGAGACACTGTCCCAGAAAGAAGAGGGGGCGGACAGTGGGGAGGAGGAGAAGATTGCATTACAAAAGTTTTGGTTTTAGTTCTGCAAAAGAATCAAGTTATTGTAGCTAGTCAGAAAATAGAGAAAAATAAAGACAAGATCGTAAACATCGCCTCCAGTCCTAAATTTAGGGAATGGTCATGGTCGGCATTTTTGTAGCTATTCTGCTGAGTAGCTAGTCTACTGTGTTTTTCTACATGTCTCGTTATTCATGTAAATTCATGTCCAAAATAATGTCAGACTTTGGCTATTGTCATTACTGGTTTTTGTTTTTTGTTTTTGTTCTTTTGAGATAGGGTCTCACTCTAATTAAGGTGAGTCTCAAACTTATATCAATCCTCCTGCCTCAGCCTCGGGAATGCTGGAGTTACAGGTATGGATCACTTTGTTACTTTGTGTTCGGTCTCTCAACTCAGTTCTCCCTAGGACAATAATACAAATATCCTTCCTGAGTATTTACTGGTTCCGTGGGCTATGTGTGTCACAGATTTCCCAAACAGTCTTACATCCTTGGATGTTCATGGATTATCTCACACAATCTAGTATCATAAACATAGCTGTGAGATATCCTGTACCGTGAGGTTTTACGTGCATCTGTTATTTTCTTTGGTCGGATTCCAGTGCTGACTTCAGATAAAAGAATCTAATTGCATACTCAGCTGAGTGTGGGGAAACCCTTTCTTGTAAGATACCTTTTGCTCCTCATCAGTCCCTATCTCTAAGCAGAGCCCCACAGGTGTGCAAGGTATAACCAGTGACTCTTTCTTGTCTTCAGCTCCATCCTCCCTCAGCTGCTTGGAGACAGATGGCTCCTATTCTGCTTTTCATTCACAGTGATTTTCTGTGTTCTCTAATTTATTTAAAATGTTTTTTAGATTTATTTTTATTTCAACTGTGTGAGAATTTTGCCTGCATATATGTATGTGTACCATGTGCATGCCTGGTGCCTTGGAGGCCAGAAGATGGCATCAGACCCCCTGGAGCTGGACTTATAGATGGTTGTGAGCCACCATGTTGGTGCAGGGTCCTCTGCAAGACCAGCCAGTGTTCCTAACTGTGGAGCCATTTCTCCCATCCCATTTAATTAATTTTTTTTTAGCCAGAGCTGATGTGAAACTGTGTAAGCTAGAGCTGGGGGTGCATCTCAGCAGGAGAGCTTGGCTCACTTAGCACCTGGGGCCTGGTCCATCCCTAGCGTCAGAGACAATGAGAGCACTTGTGCTGTGCTTTAACCTTTTTGTTGTTTTCAATGTCCAGTAGCAGGTGGGTTTTTTTTTGTTTGTTTGTTTTTTGTTTTTTGGTTTTTTTTTTTTTTGAGGTAGAGTTTCTCTGTGTATTTTTGGAGCCTGTTCTAGAACTCACTCTGCAGCCCAGGCTGGCCTTGTACTCACAGAGATCTGCCTGCCTCTGCCTCCCAAGTGCTGGGTTTAAAGGCATGCGCCACCACTGCCTGGCTTCCAGTAGCAGTTTTAAAACGTGGCAGGGCTGTTAATAAACAAGGTCAGAACACTTCATTAGTGTTACATTTACTTTGCTTTTGCAATGCCTTAAATTTTGCCGAATGACAATTTAATCTAGGCAATGAAATTAATTTTTACAATAACTAGAATCTTGGGAGTTATAATTTGGACTGATTTCCTGCTTAGATAAGGAAGTGGGTGCAATAGTTCCTAGCGTGAAGAGTCGGAAAAGAGATTAGCCTCTCTGCACCATACTCAAGGTCATCATTATTCTCTGTCCAGAGGGCAGTTAGTAGTCTGGGGGTGTGGCTACCATGTGACAGCACAAGAAGCCCTGTATCCACCCACCTCTAATTGAAAGTAGATAGGCTCAGGGAACCTGGGGGCTGGCCAGGTGTCTGCTCGCCCTACACATGGAACAATGGAACCTTTAGCCCAGGCTCACTGCCACTCATCTGTTGGCAGCTCTTTACTTCCGGGTCAGAATAACTTGGGGTGGTGAGGTGTGGAATGCTTCCCTGATTGGCTGAGTCCTCCCAACTCACCATTGTAGATAAATAGAATGTTCTAGTGAGGACACACGGATGCTGACTGGGACAGACTGGAGAGACCTGAGTGGAGACAGATCTTGCTTTCATTCTTAGTCACCTGTTCTTTTACTGGAGGAAAGAGAAGCCTGATGTCCAAGGTGCTATTCTGTGTCTTCTGCAAGGGTCGTGTGTCTTGTTGCTGCGACAAAAGCCCCAACCAAAGCCACTGATGGGAAGAAGGGCTTGTTTGGACTCAAAGTTTGAGGGTGTGGTCCGTCCCAGGAGGGGGGCATGGCAGCCTGAGTGTGGGGCCCCCGTAGTGAGGAAGCAGAACACTGGCACGCAGCATACTTTCTTCCTTTATTCAGCCCAGGACCCCAGGCCAGGCAATAGGATTGCCCACATTTAGGGTGGCTCTTCTTACTTCAGTGAACCCAGTCTAGAAACTCCCTCACAGACGTGCCCAGAAATTTGTTTCTTGGGTGATTCTAGGTCCTGTTAAGTTGACGATATTAAGCATCACCATTTCTCTCTGAACCGGTTGCTGAAGTTCTTGCTTTCTGAGGAGCAGCCAGGAACTGGAACTGTGTTGAGGACACCAGCCACGTGCAATTGTCTTGAACTGGACCTACCCCAGGATTAGATGATTTGTAAAGACCCCCAAAAGGCAGTCTCTTCAAAATGGGGTCTAGGTCTGTGGGCCTCTGGGTAGCCTATCCAGCCGGTAAACTCATGCCAAGCTGCATACCTGAGTCCTGAGGCTAAGACAGCCCAGCAGTTTGCTTTCTAACAGCCCTCTCTCTGCTGGTAGCTCTGATGCAGGATCTCGGCTGATCCAAAACCAGGCTTCTGGCTTAGGATAGTCCAATGTAAATATTGTCCTGTCAAATATCCATTTCTGTGCCTGGGGTTTGCTGATGTCCTTTCTCTTAGCGTCACTTGGCATCTGTTCTCACTGGCACTGGTTTTGCCCCCAAGGAAACAGTAGCCATCTCCTGGGTGAAGATCAGGGTTACTCTACTCGGCAGTGAACTGTTAGTTACAACATCAAGAAGTCATTTTGTATGGACACGATTTATTATCATCGGTATATGTCGAGATGACAAGTATATGTAACAGAGAGCTCTGAAATGTTGCCTCGCTCCACACAGAGAGTCCACAGCTGTGGATTTAATAATCAAACACTAGGAAAATGCTTACATTCCCAAAAGGGGACAGAGGAGCGCTTCAGTGTGCAGAACATGGATGCTTGTATTCAGCTGTTGTCCTGGGTCTGCTGGTTAGCATCCCTGGAGGTTCCAGGGAAACTGAAGCTCAGACCTACCAAGAGCTCCTCAAACCTGAGGTTCAGTAGCTCTCAGGGGTTTGTCTGCACTGTGACCTCTGAGAGGCTTTGCCTTCTGTTTGACTGGAGACGTTTATTAAAGATGCCAAGTTTTGGGAGCTGGGGAGATGGCTCAGTGGTTAAGAGCACTGGCTGCTCTTCCAGAGGACCTGAGTTTGATTCTCAGCACCCACGTGGTGGCTCACAACCATCTCTAGTTCAGCCCCAGGGACTCCAACACCCTCTCCGGCCTCCAAGGGCAACAACAGGCATGATGTGGTACACTGACATGTATGCAGACATGTATGTCTGGCTGGGCTGTGGCTTCACATTTGAGGCTTACCTAGCATGTGAGAGGTCCTGGCTTCCATCTGTACTACCACAAGAAAGACAAAATAAAAGCAAAACAGAAAAATCTCACACTCCTTTACCTTTTTATTTAAAAATTTTTCTAAATTTAATTATTTTATTCATGTGAATATTTTCCCTGCATGTACATGTGTGTACCATGTGTGTGCCTGGTGCCTAGGGAAGCCAAGGCCGGAAGGTATTGGATCTGCTGGAACTGGAGTTATATATGGTTGTGAGCCACTGTATGGTTGCTGGGAACCAAACCCAGGACCTCTGCAAGAACAGCCAGTGCTCTTCACCACCGAGCCATCACTCTAGCCCCTCCTTAACCTTTTTGATACACAGAAAACCCAGCTGATGTATATATACATACACACACACACACACACACACACACACACACACACACACATATGCTCATTACTATCCACAAGAAGAACACTAAGTTGCATGTGGGGTGCATACCTGTGATCCCAGAATTTGTGAGATGGAGGCAGGTAGATTGGGAGTTTAAGGTCATCCTCAACTGTATGACACCCTGGCCAGCTTGGGCTGCATGAGACCCCAAGTCAACCAAAGCAAATAAGCAGGGTCACACTGAGCTCTTGTAAATGACTTGATGTATGCTTTGTAGCAGGCACTTTTGTAAGCAGAGGAACCCTTCCTTCCTTTCCCAAAGGGGCTAAGCGCGAGAAAGCAGGGCTTCTCACACACACCAGGAGAGCCCAAGGTCTCTTAAAGAGAGAAGACACTTGCCAAATCTCTGTACGTTAAATGGAGCCTGAGATTTAGGGACCAGCAGAAAGAGATTTTTGTGAGTTGTAAGGAGACAGTTCTGAGAGCAAAGATTGTCTTCAGAGAGACTTTCTCAACCAAGAAAGTCTTGCAAGATCAGTGAACAGTGGAGGAGGAAGCAAGAAGGAGAGAAGTGTGTGTGGTATCCAGCCTCTCTATCATCCCATGTCAGGGTGAGGTCATTTTCCAGGAAAAAGGAAGCAGGCTAATGCCCCTAATTTAAGAAGCTCATCAGAAATGGGATGGAGGTAGAGAGGACTGCCCACCCTCGGAGACCAGCCAGACTAGCCTCAGACCCCAGTGCCCTCCTTTCTTTGGAGTAAGAACCCAGAAGGCAACTGTCTCTGTAGGAGATGTGAACTGAATTCCCATTTCAACTGAGAGGCTGTCCGAGGAAGTCATATGCAGCCCCGTGTACTCTGTTGGGATGCTTGTACTCATTCTGTCTACAGAGTATATGCATCTGTAGTGTTCTCTGCACTGCAGAACATGCCTGGCCCATTTACTGCATCATGAGTGACTTTCCTGGGCTTGCTCAGTACTCTGATGTCTCTGATGGTCTACTTTTTCATTTGACAGTTGGCATCTTCTGATTTGTGACATAACTTCTAGAATCCAAACAGTGTTTTCAGTACCTTGCTGGCAATTCAAAGACCCAAGTATCATGGAGGTCTATGGAGGTGGCTCAGTTGGTAAAGTGTTTGCTTTGCAAGCATGGGGAGCTGAGTTTGGATTCCAGGTACCCACATAAAAAGCCAGGCATGGTGAGGTGTGTCTGTAAGCTCAGTGCTGGGGACGTGAAGTCAGGAGGATCCCTGAGGCTTGCTGGCCAGAAAGCTCAGCTGAGTCATTGAGCTAGTGAGAGGCCCTGTCTCAACACAATATCGTGGAGCGTGATTGAGAAAGATACTGATTTCCACATGTCTGTGCATACCTGTGCACCTCCATGAAAATGTACATGTATAGACATGAACACACAAACATACACATTACAGACAGGATAGGACTTTTTGGCTGCAAGGGTGTGAGATGGTCCCTGGCCCCATAAACACTATTCTGTTTCAGATACTCCTTTCAATTGCACATGGATTTCAAAGCCAGTTTCAGAAACACATTGCCTTCAGGGATGGGTTTCACGGGTGCTTTGTGGGGATGCTGCCGCCTTCTGGTTCCCACATGGGGACTGTCATAGCTGTTATGATAGGCCACAGCCTCCAGGGCATCAGGGACAAAGTACTGCAGGAGGGCCCGAGATGGTTAGGAGCAAGCATTTACATTGGCCCCCCGGTGTTTTAGAACACACCTGTGGCTGCTTCAGGAGAGAAACCATAGCAGCGTGTGGGGTTGAACTGTATGGTTGAGCAGGTCAGCAAGGCTAAGTGGATTTTTGTAGCTGCAAAGCTGTAGCTTATGTAAAGTGATAACTTCAAAGGTGGTGCAGTCAGAGAAGCAAACGCTAACAGGAAGGTGGCTGAGAATGGAGATTTTGTTTTCAGTGTGAGTAAAGGCTTGGGGACTAGGTGGTGGGGACTGCGTACTGATGGGTGTGCACCACTGTGGCTGCCGTTAATGTCACTGAAGTGCACACTTAACACATAGCTTTAACCACATGAAGAATCTTAAGTCACACATTTTGTCATAACACGAGAAAAAGTTTTTAAAAACTATGAAAATATACAGATTTAGAGTTTGAATCTAGTTTGTCACCGCTGAAAGACACATTGAGATTTAATAGGCCTTATAATTATTAAGAGGTGGGGCCTCTGTGTGCACATTGAGATCCATTCACCTGTGTCATTAATGAATTAGTGGGTAGTGGGTTACCTCAGGGTAGATCTGCTACCACAGGCACAGCCCCCATGGCTAGGGGGTTCCCCACTTCTTGCCTAGATGCTCTGCCAGCCCCTGGATTCTGCCAGCATGAAGGCTGCCATCAGATTGGTGTCTCAGCCTTGGCCCAGACTCCTGAGCCAAAATAAACCGGCTTCTGGACAACTTTCACCGTTTGTGGTATTGTGTTGTTAATGATGGGAAATGTATTAGGAAATCGCTCAAAAGCCGATTGGAAAACAAACAGCTAAAGGTTAGATGCAATATGATCCTAAAGATCCACCCCAGAAAAGCAGGAAGGAAGAAAGAAGGGGAGCGATGAGTGCCAGACGCTGAGCTGTTGTTAGCTCCAGCCAGTGGGGTGGCTGAGCTTCCCAGGAGAAGGGGATAAAGGTGCAGGAGCCAATGGTATTCGGGTCGCAGGAGACACATTGTGTTGATTTAGTTGTGTGCGTGTGGTGCTGGGGGTCAAACTCCCCATCATGAAGAGACCCAAAATATAAAGACAGGTGGACTGCAGGGGAAGCCAGGAAGGAGGAGGCCTGAAGGCTGGGGAGCTACTATTA
Source organism: Peromyscus attwateri (assembly GCA_902168425.1). Lineage (NCBI taxonomy): Eukaryota > Metazoa > Chordata > Mammalia > Rodentia > Cricetidae > Peromyscus > Peromyscus attwateri. The sequence goes on from CABHPP010129387.1 coordinate 9,896, forward strand.
ATACAAGTGGTTCGTGGAGGCCACGGGGTGGGGGCAGGGAGTGGGGGTGGGGTGGGGGCATTTCATAACAATGAAAGTCCATTTATCAGAGAGATAGCATACTGTGTAGGGAGGGACCTTGCAAAGAGCTTAGATATTGAGAGATAAAGTTTACATGCACAGGTGGACATGCCCCCAAGTATAGCATTACTCAGATTTTCACTCCAGGACTGTGCAAGTGTGGAAACCCAGGCTCGCTCCCCACCAACTACAAGCACCCTGTGTCGACTTGCCCAGAGATCAGGAGAAAAGCCCTTTCCCTTGCTGGCCTCAGCCGTCCTAACCTCAGTGTCAGTGTGGTGGGCGTGGCAGGGAGGAGCCTGGTCTGTGAATCATGCTGTGGACTCACAGGACCACTCACCTGTGACCTGAAAAAGCCATCAACTTGTTGAACTCTAGTTTCTGTAGACATCAGGAGGCAGTTACAAAACACACGTGAAAGGTACCTATCTGCTGGTGTTTAAGAGTGTCTCTAACTTGGAGCCAGTTCCTCCTCTTACTCTTTGGTTTTAGAAAATTTCAAGATTTTTGCATAAGCGCCTGAAAAAAAAAAAGATAAATTATTGTTGAATACGATATTGAAGAACTACCATCCAACCAAAATACACAAGAGTATATGGAAAAAATGTAAGGGAGGAGGCTATATTTGTGTGTGGACATGTTTATATGTTTATGTGGGTATGTACATGCCTGTGTTTGTGTGTGTGTGTGTGTGTGTGTGTGTGTGTGTGTCTGTGTGTGTGTCTGTGTGTCTGTGTGTCTGTCTGTGTGTCTCTGTGTGCATGTGTATGGAGGCCAGAGCAGTTTTTTCCTTTATCATTAATCACCTTATTTTCTGAGACAGGGCCTCTTGCTGATCCCGGAACTTGCCTGTTTAGCTAAGCAGGCTAACTGATGAACTTCAGGGATCAGCCTCTTTCTGCCTCCCAGGACTGAGATTACAGAGGTAGGGTTGCATCTGGTTTTGGACGTGGGTGGTAAGGAATCCAAACTCAGGCCCTCACCTGTACAGGAGGCACTTCAAGTGAGCCATCTCCCTGGCCCTTTGCAAGCACCTTTAGACTTCTGAGTTTTGAGTAGGAAAACTTTGTGTTGAGCTTCTGTAGTAGCTTGATTCCCTTTGAGCCTCCTCTCCTCCACCCTTCCCTCCCTTGTCTCTTCAAAACTGGACCTGTATGGACCAGATACAGGTCCAAAAAATGCCCATATCATGGCATGGGACACCCTGTCCAGTGCTTCAGTGTTTTGCTTGGTTCCCAGGAAATGGCTGGCCTCTATCTCCAGGGGTCCCAGGGCTCAATAAGGTTGCCTGTGAAGCCAGTCCATAGAGATTCCTGGAGCCTGCTGTGTCTCCCCCGATGCTGGTGCTCACAGCCTTGTCTCTGCTAGCCCTGGAGAAAGGGAAGCTGGCGGACTAGCACAGGGCAACAGGAACACGGACCTACGTCAAACAGAGGCCCCGTGGGGAAGCTGCTTTTTGCTGTGCCTGCAGGTTTTGTCCTCCCTGTCCTGATTTGGTGATTCAAGGCCACTGTGTCAGGGGCATTTGTTTGATTGAGTTATTGATTTGTGCTTCAGTGTCCCTTCTGAAATGGGAACGGGACGTGGCTGCCACCATTGTCCTTGGTATGGTCCTGGAGCATAGCACCAGGGCATAGGTAGATGAAGCTTTAGCTTTGTGTCAAAGATCCTGTGGGCTGACCTAGCTGACAACTGGGATGTCGTAGTAGAGAGATGTTATGTTGCAAGCCAAAATGACCCTGGGTGGTTTCAGGCCCTCCATTTGCTTTCAGCCTCATTATATGACCCAACATCCTTGTAAACATCTAGGAAAACATACTGCTGAGCTGAGCAGACCTCTGGGCTCCACAAGCCCTAAAGCTAAGAATGTTGATCTGTGGCCCAAGACAAGTCTGCATATAGTGTGGTCCAGAGAAAGAGAAAAGTTAGAGAAGCCTGTGAGCAAGAGAACACTGAAACCTAGGGCAGGCTTTTCCATCTCTGCTGCTGTGTACCCTCCTGGCTTCTTCGGCCCCATATCGTTGTTAATGCATTGCTTCACTGTTTTCTCTTGTTCTGTGACTGTAAAGGGTTGTATCTCTTCCTTCACGATGGGACTTGCCACTCAGGGTAACCTGAACCCATGTTCCCTGGGCCATGGTCACTCTGACTTCACTCACAAATAACTCTTTCCTTATTTTCTTTAAGGCAGAATCATTAAAAAAAATAGTTATTTACTTATTTAATGTGTGTTCTGGCTAGTTTTTTGTCAACTTGATGCAATCTAGAATCAATTGAGAGGAGGGAACCTCAACTGAGAAAATGCATCTATAAGATCAGCCTGTGAGCAAGCCTCTAGGGCGTTTTCTTAATTAGTGATTGATGTGGAAGAGCCCAGCTCACTGTGGGTGGTGGCATCCCTGGGCTAGAGGCCCTGGGTGCTTTAAGAAAGCAGGCTGAGCAAGCCATGGGGAGCAAGCCAATAAGCAGCACTTCTCCATGGCCTCAGCATTAGCTCCTGCCATTCCTGCTTTGAGATCCTGCCCTGACTTCCCTGGATGATGGACTACAAACTATAAGATGAAATAAACCCTTTCCTTCCCAAGTTGCTTTTGGTCATGGTGTTTAATCACAGCAATGGAATCCTAACTAAGACAATGTGTATGTATGGGAATGCTGGAGTGTACATACATACATACATACATACATACATGTGTGTGCAGTGCCCTTGGAGGCAAAAGACGATGTTGGCTCCTCTGGAATTAGAGTTCCAGATGGTTATGAGCCATATAATGTGGGTGCTGGGTTATCAGGGAGTAGTCATCCTTTGTCCAAAGGGGAACCCAAGACACAGGAAGTCAGCATGTGGAAACAGTCTGCAGGGACCTTAGAGTCTTCTGGAAGAGCATCCTGTGCTCTTAGCCACTGAGCCACCTTTCCAGCACGCTGAGCCATTATTTTCCATGTCAGTGAAGACATCTACTTTCTCCTCTTCGATTTCTATTTCAAGACAAGGTACCAAATCTGCAAGTGGAACCCCTGTGAATCAGTTCTGCACACACTGTGTGGTTCTCTCCCAGGCTGCACCCTTGTTCCTGCAGGCAGCCACCCTACAGGTACTGGGTACTGGGTACTGGGTACTGGGTAGCCAGCTCCCTGGGCTACCCACAACAAGGCTTTAAAAAGACCCTCCTCATCAAAGATACAGGCACCTGGCTGATTTCTTTTGTCTTTTCTTGTGCAAACATGAACACAATTTTAATAAAAATATCCACCTGAAAATGTACTTTACACCGCTCTCTAGCCTCATCTCCTCCCTTGGCTTTTCTTTAGACACTAACAAACCAATTGGAGAAAGGGTTAAACATCCTACCAGTGTTGGCCCGGTGAATTAGAAGTTGGGAAAGCCATGAGTTTTGGGGCTCAGGCATCACATACCGTGTGTGTGTATGGAATATAATCAAGCAATAAATCAGCAGGGTTGGGCTTCTCCTTCAAGCTGATTGCATTAGTGCTGAGTCACTTTTCCAGCCAGGAGTGAGCACAGTCCTGAGCCTGAGGACCTCTTGCGAAGGAATCTTAGCAGAGAACACTTAAATATGCCAGATTACATGTTATGAGAGACATAAGTGCAGTTTGCCTTGCACTTCATGTGTATAAATGTGGGGTCATAAATGCCACAGTACATGTGGAGGGCAGAGGACAGGCCTGCGTGTTGCTTCCCATCTTTTCATCTTTGAAACAGGGTCTCATTGTTTAACGCTGTGCATGTCAGGCTAGCTGGCCTGTAAGTTTCTGGGATTCTCTTGTCTCTACCTCCCATCTCCCTGTAAGACCACTGATATTATAGCTGAACACTGTAAATCCAGTTTTTACGTTGGATCTGAGGATGCTCAGGCCCTCACACTTGCATGCTAAGCCTTTTACCCACTCAGATATTTTCCCAGCTCTGTGTCCATTCATTTAAAGTTATAGTTCTAGAAACGAGGCTCCTGGGAGCTGTGTTATTGTTGAAGGCTGATCTCAACTGACCGACCATCCTCTGCAAAGCAATAGCGGTTCCTCTGGTGACTCCCGCTTCTCTCCCTCCATGCCTGTGGTCTTCCTCCCGTTTCCCTTCACTGCTTCCCTCTCTTCCTCTGGCTCACAAGTGTTTACAGCCTAGTATGCCCCACCCCCACCCCACTGGGCTAAATCCTTTGAAAGCAGACATGATTAATCTCCATTGCCAATTTGACTCAGTTTGCTATCACCTAGGAGACGCACCTCTGAGTGTACCTGTGAGGCTGTTGCTAGGGAGGTGTAGCTGAAGAGGGAACACTCACCCTGAATGTGAGTCACTCCATCCCAGGCTGGAGTCCCAGACAGAATAAAAAGGGGGAAAGGAGAGAGGACCTGAGCACCAGCACTCATACCTGCTTCCTGGTGCACCGTTCTTTCCTCGACATGACGGGCTGCATTTCTCTGAACTCCAAGCCAATGCAAACCCTTCCTCCCATAAGCTGCTTTTTGTCAGGCATCTGGGAACAATTATAAGGAAAGCAACTGATACAGCAGGAGTCGTGTCCAGGGTCATCTTTGGGTCCTCATGATAGTAGGCATAAAGGAGCACTCTGACTTTGTCAGCGAAGCTCGGTGTGGCATGACTCCAAGTCGTGGCTACGTGGGACAGACTGGACCATCAGAACAGAGTCAGTGCCCTTCCTGGGCTTTCACCACAGACCTTCAGGCCCAGGTCCACCAGCGTGTGATGCCTTTGTTGACTCCTTGCCATCAGCCTTCTTGGCAGAGACATCTCTGATTTGGGGTGGTGCCTGGTAGGCAGGGGCAGTACGTGTGCTTTGGGGTGACATTGATGGCAGTGCCTGGCAGGGTTACATCACAGGGGCTGATGACCTTTCAGTGACGCTAATGCTCTTCTTAACCTCAATTGAAAAAAAAAATCAATTTGTTTCTGACCCCTTTGATTATTGCAGGATATGTTTGTACGGAACCAGTTTCTCTGGTCTGGGGGTCTGCTAAACTTGACCTTTTCTGTTTGGGAGGGGAACAAAACGGTTTTCTCAAAGTCTCTGGCACATCTTTTCTTTTCCGTCTACAGTCAACACGAGGCACTCCTCAGGACTGAATATATTAATTTGTATTAAGAACTAGTCAGCCAGGGCCAGGCCTATCATTCAAGTTGAAGGCAAACCTCAACTATATAACCTAGTTTGAGACCAACCTGAGCTACGTGAGACCCTGTCTCAAAAAACATACAAACAACGAAAAGGAAAAATAAACAAGGATTCAGATGTTTTAAACAAACATATCCATGTATTAGTTATTTGTATGTGTGTATGCCTGCATGAGTTCATATGCACCACATATGTGCAAGGAGTCCATGGAGACCAGAAGAGGGTGTCAGATGCCCTGGAACTGGAATGACAGGCAGGTATAAGCCCCTTGGTGTGGGTACTGGGCACCAAGCACTCACGCTGTGTGAGAGCAGCAAGTGTTCTTAGCTGCTGAGCCGTCTCTCCAGCCCATCGGTTTGTGAGGTTTGTGTTTTTAGACAGAGCCTTACTGTGTAACCCTGGCTGGCCTAGAACTTACTACCAGGCTGACCTTGAACTCACAGAGATCCTCCTGCCTCTGTCTACCGAAAAATGAGATTAAGAGTGTGTGCCACCACATCTTGCTGGCATTTGGAGTTTATGAAGTAAATCGAGGAAGCCTCTTTTTCTAATGTATCACTGCCTAGGTGCCTGCTAGTCAAATGATCCAATGCCCTCATGTTTCCAGCCCCCCTTCTCACTCAGTTTCCGAAGTTGCCACAGGGAGTACCTGTAACGAATGCAGAACTGGATCCTTCCTTCAGTCAAGGTCCTTTCTGTCCCCAGCTCCTCTGCTCGTTTCCAGGAAGCCAGGCCTATGGAGAGAGGCCCTTCACCCCACCCGGTCACTCCAGGTCCTCTCAATACCTGTGTCCATCCCTCTGTCCGTTCCCTGGGTTTAGAGAGTAAGTCATCCCTGCAGAAAGATCTCGGGCACAGAAGGGACTCACACTGCAACAACAATGAAAAGCGGAGGGGGCGTGAACAAGATGGAGTGGCCTCTGTCTCCCCTGTGAGGATGGAGACCACTTTCTACCCTCACTCAGTGATGTTCAGCACCTAGGCCTCAGCCTCACCATGCCAGAAGGTACCTGAGCTCAGATCTGAGTGACCAGGAGGCCCACAGGAGGCCCTCCCTCCCACACCACTCCTGGGGAAGGGCCTCCCTTCCTGCATGGGCTCCTTGGGAAAGGGCTGCCCTGTCCAAAGCCACAGCCCAGGAGCCCCAGCTTCAGTTTCCCGAGTCCAACCGAGGTCAGGAGGTTTTAAGTGAAAATGTCTAGAAAACTGTAATTTAAGGTTTTAGTTCATGAGTGGCGAGATAAAAATCTCTGTCCTGTCCAGGATCTGAATCATCCTTTGTCCAACACGGCTAGGCTGCCAAACCACCCATTCCCGTCCGTCACAGGTCAACTGTTGCACATCCAGTGCTGGCTCTTACGTCATGTAAAGATGGCCCAGGGCCTGCGAGGGAAAGCTGGCCACTAGAAATGCCAAAGAGAAAATGAGAAGCCGGAAAGAGCTTCCTTCGGGAGAAAAGGTGGAGCCCCTGACCTGCTAAGGAGCCTACGCCCAGACTCCACTCTGTAAGGCCACAACTCAAACTGAGGGGCTTGTACTCCAGCGCTTGGGAGGGTGGACGGCACTGATGACTGGGAATCTTTTGTAAGGAAGAGTGGTCCCTTCTCTTGTTAGTTTACGCAGTCACTTTGGGTTTGATTGATTTGGAGGACTTGCTGAAGATGGACTTGGGCGTGTCCTTCCTTGTCATTTATTGCTTTCAGACTCAAGCGCATTGATTGTCAAGTGACCTGCACTTCAGATGCTGGCTGGTGGCCCTTGCCCTACCTCTGCTCTTGTGTTTTGGAAATATTGCCTGTTTTCTGGTACTGACTTCTTTTTATTTCTGAGTGTGTGTGTATGTGTGTATGGAGGACCAAGGACAATGTCTGATGCACTTCCTCCTTTATTCTTGAAATATCAGATGCCTTTCCATCTTTTTTTTTTTTTTTGAGACAGAGTCTCTCACTGGCCTTTATTTTTTATTTATTATTAGTGTATTTGTATCTGTGAATGTGTGTGTGTGTGTGTGTGTATAATGTGTGGCTGGGTGTGTGAGTGCCTGTCATAGAGTGGCAGAGGAAAATTTCGGGGGTTTGTTTCTCTCTTTCCATTGTGGTTTCTGGAAAGCAAACTCAGGGCGCCCTGTGTCTCTTTCTTCCCTCTGGATTTGGTTTTGTCCTAGGAATGGTTGACTAGTCACAAGGCCATGTGATACCATCCCCATTTCTTGAGCTCTAGTGTAGTAAGCAAGCCACAAGAAGCCAGTTGGGTGACAGACACCTGATTCCCCAGAGAACAGTGTCTTGCACCAGGCAAAGGTCCTGTGAGGAAGGAAACAGCCATGAAGGGGCTGTGATGCCCCTCACCTGGAAGTCCTCAAGACTAGAAGCGGTCAGCTACATTTAATATGAAGGAGTATGTCTAAGATGCCTCCTGTCACTAAAAGCAGGGGGAGTAGAAGACAAGACCAGCCATGGACAGAGGGCACTGGGGGCTATGATGCCCACTCACTCTCCATCCAACACCTACAGATGAGGTAAATCTACTCAGGAAGATCATGGCATGCGGAGATGTTTCTGTTTCTATTCCTTGATTTCAGGGAAAGAGGTAGCCTGGTGTAAAGGCTAGCATAGTGATCAGCTTGAAATCATTCTAGCTGGTGACCTGTCAACCATTGGTTACCAACGGGGACCACCCACTGAGAGACCTAAGATCCACACAGCCCTTCATCCTACAGTAGGGGGTAACAAGCAGCCCATGCATTTATTTTTGTTTGGGGTTTCCTTTTTGAGATGGGGCAGGGTTGCAGGGAGTCTCGCTATGTGCCCTGGGCTGTCCTGTTCTGGAATTCATTATGTGGCCCAGGGTGACTTCAAACTCCAGATTGATCACCCCACTGCAGACTCTAAACTACTGGGATTCCAGGTGTGTTCTACTGCTCTTGACTCATGTCATTCATGATTTCAGATATAATGATATATGCACTGATAGTCTCATATCAACAGGAACATTTTAATACTAATACGTGGCTGTTGGCTGTCAGTGCCAGACAGCTCAGCTGATGGTAAAGGGCCCTTCTCCTTACAGAAGGAGGCAGTGTGGGCTGGAGACCAGAGTCACAGGCTACCCAGGCAGGGAGAATTGGGTGGGGGTCCTTCAGAGTAGCCCATGGGCCTGGAAAAGGACCAGGGGCTATCCTGAGATCTGCCACATCACATCACACCACACAACACAGGCTTAGCTGCATAATTACTCACCAACCACACCCCAAATGTCTTCTATATAAGGCTATCAGCACCTTTCTACCAGGAAAAGCTGGGTCCCAGGACTGTGTCCACCCCCTCCTGCCAAGGGCTGGACTCCAGCTTGGTTTTCTTGACATTGTGACCAGACTGAGACCCCCCTCCGTGCCCCCCAGGTAGCACAGCTCCTCTTGGAGTTTCTGTTCTCTGTTGTAAGGAACATGAAGTTCCCATAGGTACCAAAAGAGCACTGGTGGCCTGGAAGGTCCTAAACTTCCATGGAGCCAAGGTGTTACCATGACCTAGTTTCCAAGCCCACAACTGCCTATGCTTCTTTTAAAATAATGTTTAAAAAAAAAAACCATGTAGCTGGTAAGTACACTTTAAATGTCTAATAAGGTAGCCTTTAAATTTGAAGTGATTTTAAAGACAAATGAAGAGAATTCCAAATTTTTGAAAAAGGCAAGCTGCTGTGGGTATGGATTTTGTATATTTTTAATTTAAAATGGAGGATATTAAACATAAACAGTAATTTAAAATAAATGAAAATGAAGCATAATAAAAACATTTCTCAATTACATGTATCAGACACATGAAAATTTAAAGGGAAGAAGCAAAAAAAAAAGAAAATGATAGTTATTTCAGAACAGACTAACTACTTAGACAAAAAAAAAAAGACTTTACAAACCATTCAAGGGGTTGGAGACATGCTAGTCAGCAAGGTGCCTTTTCAGCAAGCATGAGGAGCTGAGTTCAGGTCCTCCATATCCACATAAGCTGGACAGTTGTGAGCACCTGGAACTCCAGTGTTGGCAAGGCAGAGACAAAGATCCCTGGAGCTGGCTGTGAGGCCAGTCAGTTGGGGAGCTTTGGGTTCAGTGAGAGACCCTGTCGTCAAAGATAGAGAGCAATGGTGGAAGACACACAATGTCAACCTCTGCTCTGTGCACACACATGCCCATGCACTTGTACACACACACATACACTACACATAAAAATGTGAAAAGATCATGATGACCTGAGTGTGAGGGGGCTTATTCCTGTTATCCCAGTCCTTATGAGACAGAAGCAGGAGGATCAAAAGTTCAGTGGATTCCTTAACAATGTAATGAGTTTGAGACCAGCCTGGACTATAAGAGACCCTATTTCAATAGCAAAACAGTAACAAAATCATAATAAACTAGGCGTGGTGATGCATGCCCATAATCCCAGCACTTGGGAGAGTCAGACAAGAGGATTGCCGAGTTCAAGATCAATAAGGGCTCCGGGGTGAGACTCTGTTTCAAACAAACAAAATGGATAAAGCCACTATCTAGTTCTCTGTGACTGAGATCATCACTGCTTATGTGACTGTTTACACAAGCTGTGCTTCGCTGGTGACTCATATGCTAACCCTCCGCCTCTGTCAGTCAGTGATTTGCAATTTGTGGAGGCCCCAATTTGGGGAAGCCCAGGCTGTCTGGGTGGACGTGATTATAAACAGGAATAGACCAAGGCCCCTCTGATGCCAGAAGGGACAGTTGCTCTCATTCTAGTCCCAGCTCTGGAGCCTGAAGAAACAAGGACCCAGGAAACACTCCCAGATGTCACAATCAAGCTTCCCTTAGGCTGGGCCACAGGCAAAGATGATGGCACTTGTGACTTGGGCTGTGGTGGAGAGGACACAGATATCAAGGGTTTTTCTCTGTAGATGTGCCCTTGGGGATTTAGGATGGAGTAGGGAGTGGACAGGACTCAGCGGACCCTCATGCAGAGCAGGGTGGGGCATGTTGTTCAGGGTGAATGAAGCTAAGCTCCAGTGGCTGTTCAAGCTGTGTGCTAGTCTTCCAGGACGGGGTGGGTCGTGTCCTATACAGAGTTGTCTCAGCTCCATTGTGGCTCTACTGGCTGGAGGGAGAGAGTAGTCTGGGCCCTAACTATATGGGAGGCCCAACCCCATCCTACGAGCCAGGGAAGGGTCTCAGTGGACAGCATGGGGTTACACTCTGTGCATAGACCTTCCTGTTGCTGCCGGTCATATCGTCAGTGTCTAGCAAACTGCTGGGCCAAGATGTGGCTGCCAGCCTCCTGTAGGAGGACCCAGGGCTCAGAACTTGCCACAAGCTCTCTCAGGGCCACAGCTGGCTATGTGTTCCTAAACACAAAGGCTCAAGCAGACTGGATAGTTGAGGGGATGCTAGGGTCCTGAAGATGGGCAGGGACATGTGGCGTTATGCGGTTTTATTTACCCAAATGTATGGGTGGCACTTCCTTTAGAACAGAGGTGGTTCCCTGGGCCCTAAGCATGTTTGTGAGAGACTCCATAAGGAGTGGTGAGTCTGCTCCTTAACCTAGAGATGAGAGCTCTGCCCAGCCAACTCAAACCAAGTCAAGGGTGCCAGAGGAGGTTGTAGGGCACATTGCCTTGGCCTGGTCCCTAATAGCCATACTTTAGAAATATCACTGGTATGAGGACAGAAGCCACTGTGTCATGGAGAAAGGCAATGCAGTTCTTTTTTTTCTTTTTTTCTTTTTTTGGTTTTTTCAAGACAGGGTTTCTCTGTGTAGTTTTAGTACCTGTCCTGGCTCTCGTTCTGTAGACCAGGCTGGCCTTGAACTCACAGAAATCCACCTGGCTCTGCCTCCCGAGTGCTGGGATTAAAGGCATGTGCCACCACTGCCTGGCTGGCAATGCAGTTCTTATTTATGAGAGCTAGGTCCATGTATATCCCTTTGCAAAACCTACTGACAGCCCCATGACTCCTCGAACAGCAGGGGGATGTCTAATCCTTGTGTCCTCCTTTGTCCCCAGTGCAGAATTGGTGGTGATGTGAGCAAAGGAAAAATCCAATGGTGATTTGAGCAACTGGACACTGGGATATGTTCCTTATAGGAACCCAGGAGACCCGTCAGGTACTAGATACTAACTACGTTTCTGGCCCTGCCTGTGTACACACTTGCTAGTGTACAAACACATAAAGAATGGTTAAAGGAAAATATGTGTGAGTTTAGGCTGCAGTTATTGGACGTGAATGAAAACCATACACCCCAGCCAAGTGTACCTGTAATCCCATCATTCTGAAGGTAAAAGCAGGATCAGGAGTTCAAAGCCAGCTTCAGCTATATAATGAGCTAAAGGTCAGCCTAGGCTATACGAAACTCTACCTCAAAAAACTAAACTACAATCCAAAGCAACACTTAGAAAAATAGCTGTATGTAAAGCCATAGTGCAGTTCCTCACAATGCTATGGCATTAGTTTATAATCAGAAAATATGAATCGGATGTAAACTGAAGTTGAAATGGTTACATTAGTGAGATGGACATTTTCCAGCTCCCATTATTCAAATTTTACCCTGAGCTGGATCTACAGCCAGGTGGGGCCAGTCTAACCTGTACCTATGACCAAATGTGACCCAGGAGACACACTTATATTCTAAGGCCACTCCTCCCGGACTACAAAGAACCTACCATTGCCAGCACAGGGCTGAAGATGGGGGGCTGCTGCAGAAGCCAGGCTATGCCCAGCTCCCACCGGTGCTCCTCTGGGGGAGGCTGGAGGCAGCCCTAAGACAGAGCCAGGCTGGGCATAGGGACCTGTGGGTGGAGATGGATCCGGGAATGCATTTGTGAATGGTGGATGGAGGCATAGGCTAGAGGGTAGGGAATTGAGAAGTAGCTGAGATGACATATGATGAGCGAGGCTTCCAAAAGAGCCCATGCGGGCCCCAGAGGACTGGCTCTGGGCACTGACCTGGTTTAGATGTGGTCAGCCCTGCTGCACCCTGCTGAGTTGAGTCCCTTAGAGTAGACAATAGTGGCTCAGCAGCTCTTGTGTGGGAGTGGTGAGCACCCCGCATGAGCCAGCAACCTCACCATCAGTCCACCCTGCTTGCTCTCTTAGGCAAGCCTCACCCCAGCCCTGTGACTGGACTATTTTGTGGTTTGGCCTCTTGGCAGAAGCTCCTGGATGGCCTTCCATCCCCAAATACTGAACTTTGCCTTGAATTCAGTCAATTTCCCCAGAAACCTTTCACTAGGCATGGAGAGTGTCTCTTTTACAGTCTTGCTCTTGCCACTTTTCTGTGAGTGGCTGTGCATGCTTCCCTCAACCTCCCAGAGACCCTCACATCTTGTCCGGTTGCTGTGGGTTGGCCGGAACCTTCAACCCCAGCTTCTTGTGCTTGTTGCCAAGGGCAGGCTGTCTGTCTTGAAGGGAAACAGATACACAGTGTCAGATAGTTTTGATTATGCTTGCTTAGTCCCAGGGCCCAAAGTGCTCACCTAAGGACATTTCCCTGACCTCCCCAGGCTTTTCAGATGACTTCCAGCCATCATGTGCTTTCGTGTTTCTGAGCCTACACCTGGGTCCTGTGATACAGCTTCATCTGCTCTGTGGAGGCTGCTGGATCCACAGGCTAACCACAACAGCTTGGGGAGAGTGATTTGCCAAGTCTCTGGGTTCCCTTCCAGAATATTAAGTTCTGGTCTTGAGAGAGTTGGGAATTGGTCCGTCATTGATGCCTACACTGGACAATTAATTTTCTGAGAGTCCCAGGCCTCAGCATTTCTGTGTTTTCTACTCGGATTTCTTGATGTCTAACAATGGGAAAGGTAACATCCAAAGATGTACAGGGCCATTGGTGTGTGACTCAGGGACAATGGAAACAACAGGTGAAAGTGGTGTCCCAGCAGATGTGGTCAGAGGCCAGAATGACCTTCTGCCACAGCACAGCTCTGTGTGTAATGCTGGGGCTCGAATCCAGGGCCTGTTGAACATTAGCAAACATCTAACTGTGAGCAACGGTCCAACCCCTGAAGAAAACAGCTTTGTGTTGTCGGAGCCTTTCAAACCCTGCCCCTGCCGGTGTCAGGTGCCTGGTGGTAGTTGCTACTTTCTGCCCAGATCCTACAGCAATGATCTCGGCTTGCAAGCAGGCTTCATGGGAATGGCTCCTTTCCCATCCAGTTCGCAAGTTAAGCAGCCTACTGATGCCAGGGCTAGTGAGCTTGGAGGCAGGGATTTCAGTCTCTGCACACAGCACTGAACACAGTGACTCACTCTCCCCTGTCATGAGGCAGGGAGGCAGGATGAGCTGGGCTTTTGAGAGCCTTGGCCTCCCAGCTCTTGGTCTCAGATCCCCATTCTGCTGGGTTTGTGCCATGCAGGGCCTGTGCCTCAACTTAGGCTTTGGAAACAAATACCCCAGACGGAGGGCTCAAATAACAGAAATTACCCTCCTATGGTTATAGAGGCGTCGTGTCCAAACCAAGAGTTCCTGGCAGCATGGCCACCCTGGTAAGGGCTTTCTTCCTGGCTTGTAGGTGCCCCCCCCCCCCCGTATCTCCACATGGATACATGGGGAGGAGGGAGAATGTCTGTCTCTAAAAAGGGCACAAATTGCAGTGTGAAGGCCCCACCCTGGGACTGATTTGGCCCTTGTTGCCTCCCAGAGGTCTCACCTCCTAATTCCAGCATCTTGGGGTTTTATCATGGAAATTTAGCAGGCTGACACAAACATTCCATACCTGACATCCAGCGGAAAGGACTACACCTGTGTGTCACATGTGATCTGATGAATCATATGTGACTTCTGGGCACTTGAAATGTAGCCAGTCTATGCTTCAGTCCTTTGTGGGGTATAATGTATGCACCAGATCCCACAGATTTAGAATAAAAACTAATGAGCAATATCCAATAAGTGACTGGAAACCTTTAAATTATCTGCCGAGATAGTATTTGGGATATCCTGGGTCAAAAAAGCACAGTATTAAGGATTTTTCTGCATGGTGGCCCAGGCCTTTAATCCAGGACTTGGGAGGCAGAGGCAGGAGGATCTCTGTGAGTTCCAGAACAGTCTGGCCTACAAAGCAAATTCCAGGACAGGACAGCCAGAGCTGTTACACAGAAAAACCCCATCTCCAAAAAAAAAAAAAAAAAAGGACTATTTTCATCTATTTCTTTTGAATTTTTAAAATGTACTTCTGAGACAATTTCAACTCACATAGTCGTTAGTGTAACTGTGTTTTATTGCATATATTTTTTAGTAAATAACATAATTAAAAATTACATAATATTTTGATATACATGTGTATAATGAAGTGATTATTATGTTAGCTAATGAACATACTGTAATCACCATGTATGCACATATGTATATGTGCACCTGTGTATATGTGTGCATGTGTGCTTGTGTATGTGTTACCTACATCATACTCTCTGAGCATATTTCTGTTGTGTAATATGACACAGCCATGTGCCACACAGCAACAGAATAGTTGACATAGAGCAGCGCACATGACGGTGGCCCCATAAGATCATATTTCCTAGTGACACTGGACCTCTCTTAGCTTGTATAAGTCATTCAGAGTGAAGACTTCTAACAAGATGACCACGAGCAGAGCAGGCAGCTGAGATGTTCAGACGTTCAAGTCAAGGAATGCAGTGTGGTCTCCAGGGGACCCCTGTGTCTAGCTATGGCTCCCAGGAAGTTTCAAGCATCACCAGCAGTCTGTGTCACGTGCCGAAGACATCCCACAGGTGTTTTCCCTCATTGCTCATCAGCCTGTTCCACTTCCTGACCCAGGCTGGCAGGCCAAAAATAGCTGAGGTTTGCAGCTACGGAAAGAGGCGGATCTGGGCTGATGGGGTGGCACCACTGTGGCCTGGAACATCCCTCCTCTTGGCCTAGAGCCAGTTGGAGACACTAGGCAAGGAGCTCAGCCAGCAGGCCATCATCAGCCTTGTCTGGAATTTTCGGATTTGTCCAATGGCAGCCTAGGAGTGGCAGGTACACCCAGAGCTCTTTCTACCACGGAGCCCTCAGGAATATCCCTCTCTGCATTCCTCAGATAGCTGTTCTGATGCTGGTGATATTTAGGGGAGCTGGTGTCTCCTGCATATAGTTGTGTTTATTGTCTGTTTGTCTTATTCTTTTTGCTCAGCAGGTGGCTTTTTTTTTTTGTTCAGAGATTGTACTGTGAGTCATCTGCGTTCATGGATCATGACATATTAATCATGCAAATTAGGATATTATTAATGAGGGAAAAATTAATTCCAACCCTGCGGCAGGATTTGCTGTCACAGCTCTGTTAATGCCCTCTCATCTCAAATGCCATCAGCAGATTCTCCCAGCTGCTGCAAATTGGCACCCTGACACGGAGGGAAAGGAGCGCTGCAACACCAGAGCAGCCTTCCCTCTTCGGGTCAGTGTCGCAAGCCCGTTTACTTGAGCGCTCCTGTTTTCAGGCAGGATTGCGAAACCTGACCTGCTTCCCACCTCATAAACAGCCTTTGGGAACCAGCTCTATCCTTCCACGCCCTCTAGGAAAGCCCACTGGATATAGTGTCGGCTCCTGTCCCGATCTAGACCAGTGTGACAGTGTGGGAGAGCCTTTGTGACTTTGGTGACTTCTGAGTCCCAGCTCCAGTTTTCTAAACGCTTCTTGCAGGTGGCATGAGCCCCTCTTCCAGCACTTCCTTCTCACACTTATCTTTTATCTTGAGACCTAGCCCTTAATTAAACATGTCCCCATGGTCGCTTTCCCTCCCTGACCTCTGGCTGACCCTGATTCCTCCCAGCACCCTATGCTGCTCAGAGATCTGCTTTCAATCCTCTCTGATTTCTGTTCCTTGAGCCAAGTTCAGAAACAGGATGTTTTTGTGAACTTGGATGTGTCTCCCGAGTGCAAAGTAGCAACACCCCTTGGAAAGACTGTGCCATTCTGGAAAGCTGGCTGAGTCACCTCATATACTGTCGCAAGACTGGGCTGAACCAAGAGAAGTGGGCAGCTGGACTCTCTTGGCACTGATGGCTTAATGCCAGGACCACGTGGGGGTCAGGGAATCTGGAGGGTGTCTGACCACTGAGAGACCCACTGGGACAAAGGTCTGCTGGCCTGTGGTCACTCGCCAACCAGAGTATAGTGTCTCTTCTCCAGTCTTTGGGCCAGCTCCTGGGACAGCAACTAACTTCTGCTCCACCCAGAGGCCAGAGTGGAAGGGAATGAGCCTGGGTGTTTCAAGTTTGCTTTGCTAAATCCCATTTCTCCAGAGACCCTGTCCACTTCACTGACGATTCTCAAGACTTCTGTTGCTGCCATTGCTTCCCTAAGATATCCGGTGCCTGGGCTCCAGCCCACAACATCCCTCTGTGGAAACCCTGGAGAGTCTTTCTTTCCTCCTAGTGTCCCCATCTGTGTCCCCATCCACTTCCCTTTCCACACCTCCTCCTTCTGTGCTACCTGCTCAGCAGAGAGGTGGAGGCAGGGGTGATTGACCTGACCCAGTCTGAGAAAATGAATGGTGATTGGGAAATTCAGGGAGCTGCCTAGTCCTGCAGATGGAGCAGCATCAGCATGATTTATGATGGTCTCAGTTGCGGCTAGGAGAGGGACAGACCCAGTTTCCGAGGACTGGCCTATTGAGGTCCTGAGTGAGGGCAATCTTAGGTCTCTCCAAGCTGCTGCAATGATTATTGATGTTCCTTGGCATGCAGATGGCATTTCTCCATCTTTTCTAATCTTTCTCTTGTACATCCTCTTTCTCTTCCCTTGGGGTCTTGTTACAAGGCCAGGAACCATGGGATCAGGGCCATGTATTCCTCCTGAATGGCCTCCCTGCGGCTTCTTGTATCTGTAACAGCCTGGTTCCTACTAAGGTCACCTTCTTGGGTACTGAAGGTTAAGACTATGCCGTGTGAACTTTAGGGGCACACAGTTCACCCCATAAGAGGAGCAAAGGCCAGAGAGGGGGACAGACCTGGTGCTGGGACCCTGAGGACTCTGATAGTGGCTGCTGTCCCTGCCCATGGCAGGCACCACCAATGCAGGATGAGTCTGGAGCTCTGGTTGGGGAAAACTCTTCTCAGAGTGTGGGGACTCTGGTCCCCTGGCATCCTCTCTGTGCTTATATGGTGAGTTAAGAGGAGGGGGGTACTCTCAGCCTTCTTTTCCAGAGGAGAACTTGAGAGACCAGGAGGCCATAACAGACCTATTGATTCGTTATGCAAGTTGAAGTGACCCTATCCAACACCCTTACCCATTCGACACCTGGGGACAGCATCCCATCAGTGATCCATAAGATGAATCCCAGCATCCCACTGTCCTTAAAATGAATCCACCTCAAGGTATCCTGTGAGTTGGGACACCTACTGAGAGACAGCACAACTCCAGGGAAGGTAGGTGCACAGACAGCTGTCTTTAAGGTAAGCAGGGGACAGGAACTGAGCCCTGGCCTGGCCAGGACTCCTACCAACCCCAGGAAGAGCTAGGCTGAGCAAAGTGCTGGGTTGTCCCCCTGAAGAAGAGGGTGCTCTGCTCTGTGCTGGGCTTGGTGGTACATGTCTTTAATCTCAGCACTCAGGAGGCAAAGACAGACAGATCTCTTCCAGTTGGAGGCCAGCCTGGCCTATATAGTGAGTTCTAGGACAGCCAAGTCTACATCCCTTCATATTAAAATCTCTGAAGAAATTTGAAATGGAAAGAATATATTTCAGGGCTGGAGAGATGGCTCAGAGGTTAAGAACACTGGCTACTCTTCCAGAGGTCCTGAGTTCAATTCCCAACACCCACTTGGTGGCTCACAACCATCTGTAATGAGATCTGGTGCTCTCTTCTGGCCTGCAGGGAGACATGCAGGCAGAACACTGTACACATAATAAAAAAACACAGTATACATAATAAATAAATTAAAAAAATATATCTCAATCAACACAATAAAGGGTGTGTGTGACAGACATAGCTGACATTGTATTAAATGGGGAAATTCAAAGCATTTCCACTAGTCTCAGGAATAAGAGAAGGTGTCTACTGTCTCCACTCATTTCAGTAAGTCCTGGACAAGAGAAGCAGACAAAAGGAGCAGGCAGGAGAGGGAGAAGCCAGAGTCTCTATCTGCAGATGATGTGATTCTACACATAAGAGACCCTGAAGACCCCATCAGGAAACTCTTAGAGCTGACAGACACTTTTAGCAAAGTGGCAGAACACAGAATTAGCATACAAAAACCAGCAGCCTTCCTATATGCTGACAACAAAAAACCTAAGGGAGAAATCAGGAAAAATACACCTTGGGGGTAGAGAGACAGCTCAGTTGCTTATGGCCAGGCTCATGGCCAAATATATATATATATATATATATATATATATATATATATATATATATAAAATTCCATGGGATGACATAAGAAAGATGCAGAAGAGCACAACGAAAACTCTAAAATGCTCAAGAAATTGAGCAAGACGCTAGAAGATGGAAAGACCTCCCAGGCTTATGCATTGCAAGGCTCACTGTTGTGAAAATGCCTACCCTAACAAAGGAAACCAATGGATACCACCCAATCTAAATCCTGAAGGCATTCTTCATAGGAACAGAAAAAATAGCCTTCAAATACACATGGACGCCTGGAAGACCTTGGCTAGCCAAAGCAGTCCTGAGCGAAAAGAACAATGCCGGTGCTTTCATCGTAGCCGATTGCAAGTTGTGCTAGAGAGCCGTGTAATGAAGACACGGAACCACACACAGGGCCACAGGACAGACACACGGAATAGAGGGAGGACCACAGGTCACATGATGACAACCACGTGATTTTGGCAAAGATGGAAAAAAAAAACCCATTCATTGGAGCAAAGACACCCTCTTCAACAAATGCTCTGGGAAAACTGGATATCCACATGTAGAAGAATGGAACTAGATCATTTTTTCTCATCCTGCACAAAAACCAACCCCAAGTAGATCAAAGACCTCAACAGAAACCCTGCACTGAAAGTGCTGGAGAACAGATTAGGGAGTGAGCATGAGAGGCAGGTGTAGACAAGGTCTTCTGAACAGGACGCCACCTTCAGGAAATAACCAATAACCAACAAGCGGGAGGGAGTTCAGGAAACCTGAGTGCTTCTCTGCAGCAAGCTGTCAGTGAGTGGGAGAAAATCCTTGGGAACTGTCCCTCCAATAGAGGAGTTAGTGTCTAGAGTACACAGAACTTCAGAAACTAAGACCAACAAAACAACCT
>CABHPP010129387.1:34397-50108 GCA_902168425.1 Peromyscus attwateri
GATGGCAGCCATGGAAGCCCCTGAGAAGTGGGAGGGCTGTCCGTGTGATCCCCACCCCAGAGAAGTGGAGGCAGCTGGGAGTGGATGGCAGCCATGGAAGACCCTGAGAAGTGGGAGGGCTGTCCGTGTGGTCCCCACCCCAGAGAAGTGGGGACAGCTGAGAGTTGAGACACGCCAGTTGCCCGCTTAGTCAGGGCTGGGTAGACAAACCAATCAGAACATCACACTAGTGCTCACAAATACGTCCAGTCATGTGGGCCTCCTGAACATTTAAAATAAAGGTTGCTGGGCGAGAGCTTGTCTGCTGTGTTCATCATCTGACTGGGTGTGAGTAAAACCATTTTTCTGGCTGAGCACATGCTTCTCCCATGAGCAAGAAGATGGGCGCCTTCAAGAAGACAGACTATGCTGCTGGGCCAAGCTAATAATGGGCTACGAGGTCACAGAGGTTCAGGGACACCAGCCTGCCAGGCTCCAGCCTTTCCTTGCCTCCTTGTGAGTGGAACATGCCCTCTAATTAGGCATAGTGCGACACCACCCAGACTCTGTGGTGACACACAGTTGCATGTCCAGAGGCCCTAGCAGAGAGGATGTTTTGTGAACTCAGTTTTAGTTCCCCAGGCCAGAAACCTGCTCTGCCAGCCTGCCAAGCCTGGTCCCTGCAACATCCAGGCTTTTCTTGTTCATAGAAAGTGTGTAAACATCCGGTCCGTCTCTGGGACAGCTTCAGTGAAGGGTCTTCCTGGTAAAAAGCTGGAAGCTTCTTTTGATGAGATTTCAAGGTGTTGGCAATGACAGCAGGAAATACTTCAAGTCAGAGCCAGCAAAGTCCTGGCTGGAGCAGCCAAGAGTGCCTCGGGTCCCACACCTGGATTCGTTTACCCTCCAGGTGACTCTGTTCTCACAATCTCCACATGTAGAATGGGCACAGTGGAGGCATGATCCTCTCAAGTGGCCTCTGCACTTTCAGCAAGATATGGTCTACCAAGGAAGGGTCTAAGCCGACCCATGAGTGCTTCTGTTCTTTAAACCCATTTGTACCTGTCAGGGCTGAATATGTTCCCAAGTAGAGGCATCAGAGGCTTTGCCATGCCCATCAAGGCCCAAAGCCCTTGGGCAGGACTCAGTCTTGACTACTGGCTCCTGCCTTCCCCAGGAAGAGCAATTAATTCAAGGCAGGTGCTCACTTCATAAGGTGCATCTCTGGATGTTTCAACCCCATGAGCATGCCACTGGCTGGCCACAACACTACCAAGAAAGGGTCTTCAGCAAAAATAGATAAATATATATATATAGATAGATAGATAGATAGATAGATGATAGATGATAGATAAATGCTGGCCATAACACTACCAAGAAAGGGTCTTCAGCAAAAATAAATAGATAAATAAATAAACAACCCACTCTGGTGGTGTGGTAAGGCCCATCTACAATACCAGCACCTAGGAGGTGGAGGGAGGAGGATCAGGAGTTGAAGGTCATCCTCAGCTACACAATGAGCTCAAGGCTAGCCTGGACTACATGAGACCCTGTCTCAAAAAACAAACAGGTGGGCCATGGTGGCACACGTCTTTAATCCCAGCACTCGGGAGGCAGAGCCAGGCAGATCTCTGTGAGTTTGAGGCCAGCCTGGGCTACAGAGTGAGTTCCAGGATAGGCTCCAGAACTACACAGAGAAACTTTGTCTCAAAAAAGCCTGAAAGACAAAAACAAAAACAAAAAAATCTACATAGTAAAAATAGCATTCTGGCTGGAGATATGGCTCCATGGTTAAGAATGTACACTTTCAATTGCAGAAGACTCAAGTTCAAGCACGATTTTGGGCAACTCACAACTACCTATAACTCCAGTTCCAAGGAATCTGATATACCCTCTTCTGGCCTCAGATATATACATATACATACCATTAAAAAAAGACATCCTGATGACATGTATCTCCAGGTAACTGGGATAGAACAGATAGGAACCAGCCAGGAAGACCACAGGGCAGGTTCTAAGGCAGAGCAGGCTAGCTTTCTAGCCAGCCTGAGAAAGGGCAGTCATTCCCTGTCTCCTCTTCCGGATGGCCCCGTCTGTTCTCATGCAGACACCACTCTTACTGGCTTGGCCTCTCACTTCCTTCTGTGACTCATCGGCTTGCTTTTTCCAATTTTAAAGGCTGGTTGGTGAGATCTGTCCTTTACCACTACACACACCTTCCAGGTGATCAGATATAGTCTCCTGTCTCAAGGTCAGCTAATTACCAGCCATAGTTGGTTCTGTTGGAACCAACTTGAGACACGGAGCCCAACATACGCTCTGGCTTTGGCAGCAGGAAGTGGACATGGTTGTGTCTGTGTTCTCTCTCTGTTGTACTGATTACAGCACACAGCTCTCGGGAGGCCACTGGGCAAAGTGGGTCTGTCTTGTCCACTCTCTTCAAAAGGGTGCAGGAGTCTGGGGTTTGGCTCAGCTGGTAAGAGTACTTACCTACCATGCATGGAATGCTGGATTCATTCGCCATCACCACATACACTGGGTATGGTGGTGTACTCCTGTAATCCCAAAACTCAACAGGTAGAGTATCGAAACCCCCCTCAGGTGCCTGCCCTGAGGAGATTTCCCCTAGAGTCCTGGGGAGGACGCTGCAAGCGGTGGGGATACTGATCTGAGGGATATCAAATGAATCCTCTTACACAAAACTCTTTAGTCCATTTACTTTATTCTTCTAAGACAAAATTCTGTCTACACAGCTTCAGTTCTGTTTCATACTTAGTTCCTCTCTGTTCCTTCTCCTCCTGTCCTCTCATAATTCTATCTAAATTCTTTCCATCTCATTCTCATCTTCATCTTCCTTCATCTTTGTTCCTATCTCCATCTTTGTTCCTTCCTCTCTTCTTCCTGTGACCCGTCTCAACACACATACAGCAATACAATGCCCTGCTGCTTTCTGGTCGGGCAGGGTGAGTCTGCTCTGTAGCTAGGAAACCTGCATCATAGCTTGAATGCACCTGATAAGAAAAAAGCCCTTTTGTTCTGAGCTAATTGTTGGAGGGGAACTCTGGGGGGTGCCATTAGGCCTGAGGAAGAAAGGAGGGTCTGAGCTTAATTTGCACCCGAAACAAAGCTATGTACCTAATGTCCACCTTGTCTGCCTGGCCTAGGTGGTATCTCCCTATGGATATTTACCTTAATTCAGGAGACTAGCAGGAGGTCTGGAATGCTTATTCTGTCTGCCATTTGTCTTTGAATGTTTGAGCGGTAACTCATAAAATACACTGTTAGAAGTTCTTAGAAGAAGAATTAATTGGGAAAGCTACCATAGCACACAAGAAAATCATTGCAGGAACCGGCTAATATATAGTTGAAAGCTACTATCACCAAGACTCCTTGAGCCTTGGCTTTTTCCTCTGGAAGAGCCCTGCTTCTTCCAGGTATTAGCTTCTGCTATTGTCAGCTGAATTCCTGCTTCAAGTTTTTGTGGCCCACAGCAGTAGAGCCAGGAGGACTGGAGGTCCAAGGTCACTGTCAACTACATGGAGGCCCTGAGCTGTATGACATGATGAACTATGCCTCAAAACTAAACAAAATCAACAAAACAACAACAACAAAGCAAAAACACACAGGAGATGCTGACCTGCTCCCAAAGTGTGGTGCTTCATCCATCCCTGACACTTGGATTTAGGCCAGTAAGTGACCACTGCGTTAAAGAACCGAGGTGTCTGCAAACACACAGTGTTTACTGTAACAACACGTGTGGTTGTAATGGGGTGGGGATGGAATGCGCTGTTCTTCAGTCATTAAGGGATGTCTTCTGTTTTAATTGGGCTTCTCTAGGGGGACAAAGCCAATGGAATATAAGTAGCGATGTAACAAAGGGGGATTCTTTGGGCTGACAACAGGACTGGGTAGCTAAGAAGTGAGGTCCAAGCAGCTGTTCAAGGCAAGAAGCCAGACTGATGGTGGTAGTGCTCAGAGGCAGAGACTGTAGGTTCAACCCAGGAGCACACACACAGAAGAAAAGCCAGGCTTAGGGAGCTGGTGAGGAAGCCCCACAACCTCAGCAGTCTCGGGTCTGCCTGGAAAGTCTGGGAACTTCCAGGAATCACTGGTGTTGCTGGAGTCTGAGGGCCGGCGGCGTTAGATAAACTCCTTCAGAAAGAAGGGCTTGCCAGTGCGGATGCTGCCTTCTCCGAGCTTCTCTGCACCAGCTACTAGCTTGTTGGGTGCTACTGCCCACAGTCAGGGAAAATCTTCACAGTCACTGCCTCACATGTCAGCCCTCTGTGGAAACACCCCCACAGCCACACAGAAGTGCATTCACTCATCCAGTCCTGGGCATCTTGTAACCCAGTCAAGATGCTAATTAAGACCAGCCACTACATCTCCTCCCGTACAACTACTTCCTTGCAAAGTAAACATTTCTTATGTCTGTCAACAGATGAATAGATGATGACAATGTGTTACATACACAGAATAGAATATTATTTAGCTACAAAGAAAATGAAGTCATGAAGTTTTTGGGAAAGTGGGTGGACTTAGAAAGTAGAATGTAACCAGATAGTGGTGGCGCACACCTTTAATCCCAGCACTTGGGAGGCAGAGGCAGGCGGATCTCTGTGAGTTTGAGGCCAGCCTGGTCTACAGAGCGAGATCCAGGACAGCTAAGGCTACACAGAAAAACCCTGTCCTGAAACCCTTGCCAAAAAAAAAAAAAAAAGGAGGAAAGAAAGAAGGAAAGGAAGGAAGTAGAATGTTTAGAATATTTGGTGAGGTGACCCAAACTCAGCAAGAAAAAACAAAACATGTCCTCTATCATATGTGCATCCTAGCCTATAATGTATACATATAAACAGACTGTGTGGAAGTATAGTATATAACTTAGACCAAGAGAGAGTAGTCTCAGGTGATAAGGAAGGATAGAATGTACATGAGTCATGAAAGAGGATAGAAAGCTAATTTATAGTTTCAACTCTGTCATACTTTTTAAGTTTTTTTCATAGTTAATAATTGAATTAAACCTTTTAGATATTAAGGTAACAAGAACAATAATAAAATAATCAATAATATAATCGAGAAAGAGGGTGTAAAACCTGAAGTGAAGCGCCATAATTTCAGCATGGTCATTCTGATTGTATAGTTCACTGAGATGCACAGAGTTTGGGCCGGGCAGGTGTTTGAGTGTCATCCTTAATCTGTGTGATGCTTTTGTTTGTGAGTTAATGTTAATCCTACTGGTCAAGAATAAGACCACTACCATAGTTTAAAGTCAAAATTGAAGCATGCTTTAATTAAATACTGGCCAGGTTGATGGACTCTCTGGCCAGATCCATCTCTGGTTTCCAAGAAAATGGCCCCAGTCACATTTTGCAGGGCCTTAAAAAGGCAAAACCCATAATTCACAGCATTTCCCATGAGGTCCAATCAGGGTCAAGTGTACATCCTGACATATTTCCTCCTGTGAACCTCCCACCCACATGTGATCAAGCACATCCGGTGCAGATGGGTCAAACAAGCTTGTTTAGGGGAGTGAAAACCTGTGGCTTGTTATCTCCCATAAACAACAGCCTCCAGCATTTCAGGAGCTATCTGTCCTCGGGCAAGAGGTTTGCAGATCAGAGGCACTTTTGTTTCCTGCATCTCTAAGGCATGGTAATTAAAACTTCAAATGGAACTTTGGCTCTCACATTAGTTAGGGTAAAATGATTTTTAAAAAGAAAATATTTTGAATGCAGGTGTTAATTTCCTTGGGCAGGGGTAATGTTATGTTCACATACAGCCTTAGGTCTAGCACAAGCAGTCAGTACAGGTATAATTAGATATTGTAATACTGCATTTCAATCACAATAAGAAATCTAAAACAAAGCAAAGAATGCCAACACACTTGTTTACTGGTGGTAGGAGCCTGGGTTGGCAGTTTCTGGTTCTCTGAACTCTTATGCAAAGAACTGAAAAGAAAGCTTACACAGACTCTGAGGTAGCTGCTCCCAGCCTTAATCAAAGACGCTTCTTTGGGCAACGAGCAGCAGACGGTGCAGACTCCTAAGTGCCGGGAAGAAGATACTTTGAGTGGTCAGCTTAGATGAGGCATTCTATCAAGCCCACTGGCAACTCAGGGCTCAGAGAACATCGTGGAAGGTGAGAGCTGGGGGAGGGCTGGGAGGTTCTGCCTCTGGACAGGACGTGGCCGTTGCACTCCTGAGCTCACAGCCGCTGTGGTGACTGCACAGACCCACACAATCTCAACACTAACATTCCAGCAGGGATGGCAGAAGGACGACATTACAGGAGAGATTTTTCATCTGTAAGGGCGCCCTCCCCCTTCCGTTGTTCTCTTTAGACCAGAAAAGATGTTGTTTTAAGTCTTCGCAGCAAGTGCCCCAGAGCTTTTGGTCTTCCTAGGCATCTATTTTAAATACACAATTAAAGAGATGGGCAATAGTGGGAAAAGGCCATGTTTCTTTCTTTTCTTTCATAGGTAGGTTTTTGTTTTTTTTTTTTTTTCTAATTGTTTCCCATAAGGATCATTTCACTTTCCCCCCTCAGCCCGGTGTGTGCAACTGCTCGGTGCAACCAGGTCGAGCTCCCATGACCTCCACGGTGTGAGAAAGTGGGCACAGAGGCCTTGGAGTGGGGTGTAAATTAACATCTGCCCCAAATGTTCCCAGCACCAACGGCTCAAAGAATGATTTAGTCAAGTTAATTCAGATGAGTCAAAGGAGTTTATTAGGGATTGCCACAGAGTGGTGCAAAACCACGGACAGCTACATTTTCCTGAAGTTGCCGAACACCCACCACCTCCCACAGACACACAGACATACACCCACACCAGGTACGTGGTTGAACTGAGGGAAACCTTGGTGTCTGTTTAATAGAGGTGATCAGGGGACTGGACAACATGAGGCACAGGCGAGACCAGACTCTGGGAAAATTATGTCTGTGTGTCCCTTGTTTCTCCGGTCACTCTGCCAAACACTGGCGCCCAGGGGAAGGGAGACTTGCTTTGCTGCAGCCTGGTGTGGAGAACAGCTGACTGGGTGGAGTTACTTAGCTGGGATCCTGAGGAGGCTTCTGGGGTCCTGTCCTGTCCCCTGGTCATGTCTGCCCTCCCCCACCAGCCACCCCCACCTGGGCTCAGCCTGGTTGCCCCTCCGTGACCACCCCAGGGCCTTCCTCACCCACAGGGAGAGCTCTGACCCTCATTTTCTGTCCCTTGTTTCTGAAGAGCCACCCTACCCCACCCCCCAACACACACACACACACACACACACACACACACACACACACTAATGCTTTCTGACCAGAGCAGGATCAATGGGAATATCAAGTTTCTCTGGTTTGTTTTGTGGCTTACAAATGTTGGTGGTTCTTAGGTTTCAGAAATTTGAAAGAAGAAGGGAGGAGGGGGAGGAAGGAGGAGCTGCTTAAAACTTTCCCATTAAAACAGCACTGGAGACTGAGCGGGTAGACATGACCAAAACACACTCTACAGTGTGAGATTCTCAAAAGCGAAAATAGAAGTCATAGGACCATTGTAAAATAAATAGACCAAAAAACTAAAATAGAGCCGGTGAGCTGGCTGAGCAGGTGAAGGTGCTTGCTGCTAAAGCCGGACAGCCTGAGTTCAATCTCCAAGACCCAGATGCTGAAAGCAGAGAATACACACACACACACACCATTAAAAAAGTACTAAAATGGCATGGTGGTCCATGGTCCATGCTTAGAATCCCAGTACTCAGGAGGTAAAGGCAGGAGGGACAAAAATTCAAGGTCATCTTCGACTCTATAGTGAGGCCAACCTGGGATACACATAAGACCCTGTCTCAAACAATCAAGACCAAGGCCACAACCTAAGAGGGTGGGGCTTTGGGCCTGCTGAGGCCTTTAGTTTCGGGCTAAGAACTAAGATAAGAGAAGTGTTGCGAGGCGTGGGGGAGTTTTTTTTTTTTTTTTTTTCCAGTATCTTATCAATTCCCATGCACAGAATGGGAAAGGCAACCTCTAGAGCAGCATGAGAGCTGCCCGCTCCTGTTCGTTCCTCTGTAGAGCACCCTCTGGAGGCAGAGCAGGATCCTCCCATCACTCTCCGGTGGTGTTCATTCATGGCACACTGCACTCGCTCAGCCTCATCCCTACGAGCCCTTCCTGGGTGTTAAGGAACATCTAAGGCTGAGGCCAGCTCTGATCCCCATGCTTAATTGCCTTTGCTAATCACACTGAGATCAAGAGGATAAAAATAGCCTCCAGGGTCAGGGTGAGCAGCCCCCCTGATGCGGGCAGTGAGTAGGGGCTCTAATAGGCTCCTTGATGCCGCCTGGAATCATTGCTCTAATTAAATAAACCAACCGTTGCGGCCGCGCTGCACCGACACCTCCACACCTCTGCAAGTCACAAGGAGATGGAGGTGGAAGGCCTTTCCTTAGAGAGTTCATGCCTCCCTGAGTGCCTGCAAAGATGGCAAAGTCTCTTCCCTCTTCCTCTTTTGCTTCCTTTCCCTCTCTCTGGCTCTGTCTCTACTCTTTCCCCCTGTGGCTCTCTGCCCCCTCCCACACTGAGTTTCTGATGGCTAAGTTTGAGTCTCTTCATTTGGTTTGCTGGTCCTTTCTCGTTCTGAAGCATTCTCCCTGTAGCTAATGTATATCCTCAAGCCCTGCTTCCAGGAGTCCATAGTGCTTTTTTTTTTTTTAAAGACAGTGTTTGTGTAGCTGAGGGTGACTGTGAACTCCTTATCTGATCCTTCTGCCTTTACCTCCTACTGTTGAGGTCACATGCTATCACACTTGGCTTGTTGTTGACTCCCTGTGTGTAGTGTTCACTTTCCAAGTAGGTTGCCAGGTGGGGTAGCTCTAGTCCCCACTATTTCCCCAATCTGAGCCTGATAGCCATCTGACAGATTCTTTCCCCAGGAGCCCTGTGATCCAGGGATGCAAGCCATTGACATGAGCCTCCTAAGCTATAAGCCTCTACGTGTCCCTGCTAAGACATCTTCTTTCTCTCTGACATCCAGGCAGGTACAAAATCCTGAATTCAGAGGTCATCCTCCAACTCTGCCTTCCCATTTTACCAGACATGTTCATCCAGTATGGCATCTGCCCTGAAGAACCTCTCGCTGGTACCAGCTGATAGGTGCAAAGGCAGGTGCCTGCAGTACCCTGGGTCTCTCTTCTTAGCCCACCATGGTCTTGCAAGACTCCTAGCCTATCCATTCACAGCCTCACCCAGAGCCACAGCTCAGGAGGCCACTCAGAAGCCTTGCTGCTCTTCCTATGAGTGTTCAGGGCTGAAATGCCCAGCATGGCTTAGCACTATCTCTATGGGAGCAGGGATGTGTGAAAAGAGACAGCCAAATCCACTCTAGCGAGGCACAGGGAAGTTGGATGCACATCTGCCAGATGTGGGACACTTCAGGGTGCCCTGTCGAGTCATTGGTCAGTTCTTATTTCTAGATTACTTATAAATGAGTGCTTGCAGCTTGTAAAGTACTATCATGCTAGAGGTGTTTATTTTGATGTACTGAATAAATTTCACCAAAAATTTTTTCTAAGATCCTTTAGTTTTAATGGTTGGATTTAAGAGACACAGACTTAACACCCGTTCTGTGACGGGCTCCAGGGTTAGTTGGAGGAAGCGAAGATGAGGTGATGGCTAGCCCCAGCATGCGCTAGGCTCAGCACAAGTGACAAGCCCGTTGCTTGTCAAGAGCCAAGTGTTATCAGGATTTGCCAGAGTCTGTTGGCAATGAGAACGGACTGTCCTGTGAAGAACATGAGTGTGTCACACCAAAACAAAACCACAAACCACAAACCAGCACCACTTAAATAAAACAAACACAAGGGACTTTGTCCACAGAACCTCCCACGGTCATAACCTACAGATAAGGCCACCTCAAACAGGTCTTGAGCACAACTACTGGGTTGGTTTTGCCACAGCACATCGTGGGCAGCAATTCTGAAGCCACCATCCCTGTTTTCCCAGGAGCAGATAGGAAGGTGTCAGAGTTGCTGGGTGTTGTGGAATTTTCCTTTACACTGTGTGAAGGTGTGTCACTGTGATTGGCTTAATAAAAGCTAAACCGTCAATAGCTAGGCAGGAGGTAAAGACAGAACTTCTGGGCAGAGAGAGCTCTGGGAAGAAGAAAGGCAGAGTTGAGAGCCAGACACAGAGGAAGCAGGATGGGCAGTACAGAGTGGTAACCAAGCCACACAAAAGAACATACATTAAAAGATATGGGTTAATTTAAGTTATAAGAGCTAATGGGACAAGCCTAAGCTATAGACCAAGCTTTAATAATTAATAATAAGTCCCCATGTCAGTTTTTTTTTTTATAAGCTGGCAGCCCAAAGAAAAACCCGTTTACTACATGTAACATTTACGGTGTCCAATGTGTGAGCTCAAATATCCAAACATAGAGCCTGAGAAAGCTAAGAAAAGTTCTGGACAAGGAGCCAGATATAGCTTCCTAGTCCTGCAGTCTCTCAGGCAGGCTGGTGCTCAGCAGCATACATAGGTGCAGCTACCGGCTACAGTCTGTGGGCTGGAGCCAGCTGCCAGCACCATGTGCTAAGCTGAGCCTTGCCAGTGGCTGACATAGCAGTTGAAGATTTGTCTCACGCTATCAGAGAATGCTATAGATACTCAATAAAGACAGATTCAGATGAAAAAAACCCTCCAAACAGGTTACAGTGTATTTAAAAGATGTATGTAGGCTTAAAAAAGAAAGAAAATGGGTATAGACAGTCATAGAGAAAAAAATAGTTTAAAATAATAAAGTCTTTAAAAAGAGAATAAAATAATATTTTTAAAAAGCCATGTAAAGATGGGAAACACACATAGCATTTGGATCCTGTGTGGTGCTTTATTGATATTAAATGTTTTGAATGCTAATAAACAGAGATTGAGAGCTGCGGAGAGACATGGGATTTTAAGAGGGACTGCTGAATTAAACCACCCTAGATACTTTGGGAATGCCTTAACTTTAAAATGGAAGTCAGAAAATGTATCGCTTTGGGGAAGAGGTTATGCTTTTGTTTCCACAGAAAATGAAAGGCTTGGGTTCCTACAAGGTTGATAGAGATCAGGTTTGAATGAGGAAGATGCCCCTGAAAATCCTGGCTACAGACTTAAAGAAATAAATCTAGAAAAACTACAAAACAGGTCGTGTATATTTTACCTACTCAAACACAAAACAAAAAAAATTATCTTTGACTGGTTTTTGTGCAATGCGCAGTCCATACTTGTGTTAATGCAGATATGTATGTTACCTTTGAAAGTTTTCAGAGCAGGATGTCTAGACACCAATGAAAATGGGTGGCCCAGGTGACCCAGCCTCTCAGAGTACCTGTGTGGCAGTTTCCTCAGAGTTCTGCATTCAGAACAGCTTCAAGGCTTCTGGATGAATAAGATAAGCCCTGCACTTTCCCATTGCACAGAGACTGGACAACAAATGTTATGGCTAATTTTTCCAGGACTTGACCATTATCCCAATTTTCTCAGGGTCCCCTAAAAAATGTCACTGCTCCCAGATAACAAGAAGCAGTGAAGAGAGCATGACACCTACATTCCCAAGAGGTGGGGTGGGTGGCTTTTGGTCATTCGGTGGGTTATGGATGTTTATGATTATTTAGGGGGGTTGGTTACAAATTTTTACTGGTCATAGTCAGGTAGAAAGCTAAACAAAGGACATTAGATTCAGGGATCTCTTTCTGAAGGGAAAAAGGGAGGATAAAATACAGAAATGATGGGATAAAAGGTTGGATTGTTGAATCTACTTTTGAACAACCACTAGTCTCAAATATTTTACATTGGTGTGGATTTTTTTTTTGAGACAGGGTTTCTCTGTGTAGCTTTGCTCCTTTCTTGGAACTCACTCTGTAGCCCAGGCTGGCCTCGAACTCACAGAGATCCACCTGCCTCTGCCTCCCGAGTGCTAGGATTAAAGGCGTGCACCACCACCGCCCGGCAAGGTGTGGATTTTTGTATATTGATACAAATTTAAGGCTATTTTTGTTATACTGTATATATGTTTCTATTCTTATTTAAGGTATTGTACCTATGCAGCTCATTTAAAAAATTAATGTAAAGTTTTAGTCCTTGAAAGTTATTTAGGATAATAAAGAAATACAGGTTAATAGTCATCTATAACAATCAAAGTTATAGTCATGTTAGGTATACTTTCAAGGTCAATCAGAGATGTATTTTAAATAGATAGCTGGTCTTCTAACACTTAGAGACCTACAGAATATGTCATTTTAATGTTTTAATAACATAGGGCTTTTCATGACAGTGAGACATATCTGCTCCTGGCAGCACCAATTTACTTCAGAAAAGGATGATGGGCATCATAGAACCTCCACATGGAGTTTGCTTTCTTTATGGCAAAAGCTAGCCATTTGGGCAAGGGACTGCCCTTGCCTTCATTGCTGACAGTACGCTGTTCAAACTGGACAAGCAGGACACAAAAGAAAGCGACTAGCAGGACAGTCCTTCAAAATTCCTGATTTATAGAAAAGTCTGTCAGATATACCAGATCTGAAGGCCATAGCTGGATGTCCCAACATTGCAGAGGAACCTTTGGTGACTGTCCAGGAAGCCAGATGTCTCTGTCATTTCTATAGTTTTGGGAGTTGATTTCTCTGTACTTCCTGTTTCCTCCAGTAATATTTTATCCTTCTTGGGTCTCTTATAGGGATTGAACTAGATAGTTATAGTTTTACAGTTTTCTTTGTTACCAAATTTAGAAAAGAAACTTATATAAGAGATGTAAAGTTTATAAGGTTGAGAAACATAAAAGCTTAAGTTGATTATCTAAAAAAATGTTTTAAGGTCTAAAAAGGTATTTTAGGATGGTAATATAAATGACAAAATGGTTTGGGTATAAAACTTAGGTCTGAGATAGGATAGATAATGGAGTATTTTCTCTAAATTTGCCAAATGCAAATGGACTGGACAATGTAAATGTAATTCTTACCTGATAATTGTTCTTATTGTATATAGTTTTACTGTGTTAGAGTTAAAACCTTTTGTTTTTATTTAAACAAAAAGGGGAAAATATTGTGAAATATTCCTTTTTTTTTTTTTTTTTGGTTTTTTTTGAGACAGGGTTTCTCTGTGTAGTTTTGGTGCCTATCTTGGATCTCGCTCTGTAGACCAGGCTGGCCTCAAACTCACAGAGATCCGCCTGGCTCTGCCTCCCTAGGGCTGGGATTAAAGGCATGCGCCACTGCTGCCCGGCATGAAATATTCCTTTACACTTTGATTGGTTTAATAAAAAGCTAAACGGCCAATAGATAGGCAGGAGGTTTAGGTGGGACTTATAGACAAAGAGAGCTCTGAGAAGAAGAAAGGTGGTGTTGTGAGCCAGGTGCAGAGGGAGGAGGATGGGCAGTACAGAGTAAAGGTAACTGAGCCACATAAAAGAACATAGATTTAAAGATATAGGTTAATTTAAGTTATAAGAGCTAATGGGACAAGTCTAAGCTATAGGCTGAGCTTTCATAACTAATAATAAGTCTCTGTGTCATTTTTTATGAGCTGGTGGCTCAAAGAAAAATTCATTTACTACACCTGGGAGTGTGGTTTTCCTCTTAGAACATCTGTGTCACCCTCCAGTAACACGTGCATCCATCTTCCCTAGGAAGTCTCTCTGTTTGCTTGTTCAGGGTGTGCTTTGAGCTCCTGGGTGGTCAGCATGTGCACAATCATGAGTAAGGGGGTACGGGCCATCTTATAGCAAGTCATAGAGAGAACTGAGTAACAAGACTAGAAATATTGGGGTTTCAGACCATTGGAAGATGAGATGCCTTTGGAAGCTGTGGCCAGGGCTAGGGCCAGGACTCAGTGACCCAGAATCTATACTGGTCACAGGAGAGGACACAAGAGGCCTGGGCAGCTTTGGTTGGGATATGGCTGTGCCCAGTGCCTATTCACCTGGCAGTGGCATGGGCAAACAAGATCATCACACCTGTCCCCCATGGACGATCTATCTATCTATCTATCTATCTATCTATCTATCTATCTATCTATCTATCTATCTATCTATTGAGACAGGGCAAACAAGATCATCACACCTGTCCCCCATGGACCTATTTATTATTTATTTATTTGTTTGTTTGTTTGTTTATTGAGACAGGGTCTCACTATATAGCCATGACTGGCCTGGAACTGGCTATGTAGAGCAGTCTGGCTATGAACTCCCAAAGTTTCACCTACCTCTGTCTCCTGAGTCCTGGAATCGAAGATCTATGCCACCATACCAAGCCCCCTATTGACTTAAAAAAATTACTTTACTTTATGTGTCTGGGTGTTTTACCTGCCTGTTTGTCTCTTCCTACAGAGACTAGAGGAGGCCATCAGATCCCATGAAACTGGAGTCGCAGACATTTGTGAGCTGCCATGTGGGTGCTGGGAATTGAGCTCAGGGTCCTCTGGAAATATAGTCAGTATTCTTAACCTCTGTCACGACTTCCTAGCTCCTTGCCCACTGGCCTTTTGAGGCACATCCTAAGACTTGCTGGGTTCTAGAAAGGAAGCTGCCAGCAGAGAAGCTGATGAATCCAGGATGTGGATTAGGGCAGGGCTTGCAGCAGGAGGCTGCTCCTGCACCCCTAAGGTAGGGACCTCACAGGCCCAGGCAGTGTGGTCAGGACTGCTGCTCTGCTAAGGCCAGCACCTCTTCTCTCCCCAAGGCATTGTCCTTCAGCCTCACTGAAGCCTTAAGGAGTCAGACTGGCTTCAAGGACTGGTCTGGAGGCCAGGCATGGTGGCCCACGCCTTTAATCCCAGCACTCAGGAGGCAGAGGCAGGCCGATCTCTGTGAGTTCAAGGCCAGCCTGGTCTACATATTGAGTTCAAGGACAGTCAGACCTACATAATAGAGAGATCCTGACTCAACAAAACAAAACAAACACACTAACAACAACAAAAAAAGAACTGATCGGGCTGTCTCACGGGCAGGCATGACACCCATATGGTGTGATTATCCTTAAGCCTGCTGGGGAAGTCCTGCTCCTCTCCTTCCCAAGTGGCTCTTTCTTAATAGTGGAAGCTACTGGCACCTTACATGTTACCACCAGACCCTCAGGTATCCCTTGGAGTGTTGGGGCCAGCAAGAGCTTGCTCACTCAAATGGGCTCTATAGATTGACTAGCTGTGAAGAGCTTGAGCCCCTGGGAGTGAGCAGATGTGGAGAAACAGACAGAGGGCCTGTGACATGCAGTGTCTGCTGCATGTGGTACAGGACAGCCTCAGCTGTGAACTTGGTAAGGTGGTAGGTAGGGCCGGCGTCATAGGACACCACACCAAAGCCAGCCTTTCCTAGGAGACCCAGTGTGGCTGTGTTGGGATCCTGGCGACTGTGAAGGAGCTTGTGTGACCCAGCGCTAAAACGGCCAGCAGCCACTTCATCATGGCACTGAGAGGACCATGCGAGTGGAGGGCAGCAGGACAGTCAGAACAGAGTCTTTAGGCTTCCTCCCCCAGCTTGCATAGGTCTGCATCCACATCTCGGCACATGGTGCTTTCCACCTGGCCCTTTAAGACACAACTGATGCAACTGTGGTCTCTCCCATGCCCTTGGCAGCACCAGTGGGCTTGGTTCAGAGAGGTCTGTGGAGCCCAAGGTGTCCAGGACAAGGCCACCCAGTCTTCCACAAAGCTGGAGCTGGCAGGACCCAGGT
Organism: Peromyscus attwateri; assembly: GCA_902168425.1. Lineage (NCBI taxonomy): Eukaryota > Metazoa > Chordata > Mammalia > Rodentia > Cricetidae > Peromyscus > Peromyscus attwateri. Next base: position 50,051 of record CABHPP010129387.1, read on the forward strand.
AAGTAACCTCAGCTGGGTACCGCAAGAAAGCATCCAGAACGATCTGCACATCAACAGG
>CABHPP010129388.1:0-15427 GCA_902168425.1 Peromyscus attwateri
AACAAACAAACAAACAAACAAAAAACAAAGGTAGAGATAAAATGACTCCTAATGAAATTCTGCTACGGTCATAGATCAGTGCCCAGCCTTGCTCAGCCATTATCAGAGAAATTTCTTCCTGCAGCAGTTAGGAACAAATACAGAGAACCAAAGACAGAAATGATGCAGAAAATGAGAGACCTCGGAACGCTCAGCGATGTCTCCCTTAAATCTTTCACCTCAGAGCTCAAGGAACCCTGGAAAAAAGCAAGAGGGCAAGATGAAGGACTCCATAGAACAAGGCACTCTAAATCACTGTGAGCAAAGCTCATATGAACTCATGGAGACTGAAGAGCATGCACAGGGCCTGCGTGGGTCTGCATCCCATCTTCTGTTGATTTACAAGTGTTTTATGGGACTCTTGAGTATGTGAATGTGCCTTGTGACTTCCCTAGGTTCTTTTCCTTCTGCCTGTTTGCTTGCACAACTCCAATTTGATAATTTTGTTTTAGCTTATTAATTTTATTTTGTTATAGTTTAAACAAGGAAATAAGCAAAGCACATCAATACCATATGAACACAATACATCACTCAAATTATTTTCATCATCCCCATCTTTTCCATGAGGCCAACTTCTTGAAGTCATAAACAGTGAGATTTAAGTGCCAAATAATTTTATGTGCTTTGTCAATGTTATAAGCAAATACACATGATTTTGAACATAAGCAAATAATTAGTTTAAGTGTCTATTTATTAATAATTTGTGAGTGTTAACAATTAAAATCTGTTCCTTATTAGTTCTTTGAAAGTTAACATAACATTGTCAAGCATGAAATAATGAAAATCTCTTTCACAAACCTTACTTGATACAACCCTATAACTCAGATCTTAACATGGGAATGGATTTAAATTTGCAACCATTAAGGCATGTCTCTACTTCATATTAGGATTTTAAATTAATATTTGTCACTGAGGAAAACTGATTTGCATTTTAATGAGAAAAATCACTGTGCAAACTTTTGAAACATTTTACCTAGAAGTTGGCAGCAAAGTCAAAAGGAGTGAGTTCATAATTTTAAAATGAAGTTAAACTCTACAAACTGGAATTATTTTATCTTTAAAACTAGGAATTTTATTTTGAGTCAAATCTATTTTTAAATCTCTCCAAATGTGCAGATTATTCTAATACATTCAGTTTTCTAAATATGGTAGGCAATTATATTTTTCTGATCATATGAAGTCACACAGCATTCATATATGAAACATACACCCTACAAACCTTCTTTGTCACTAATGTAATATATCAAGACCTTATTTTGTCTTTTGTTTTTGTATACATGGATTATTAAATGTCCACAATTTTTCTCATGTGCTCAACTTTCTCACTTTAAGAGTTTGAGAAGTTTTTATTCTGTTAGTGTACCTTTATATAGGGTAGAATTTCTTTATTTTTCTGTGTATATTAACTTAAATCTAGCATCAACAATAAAAATGAGAAACGTAGTTATGAGATGCTAAATATCACACCATGAGGAATTTATAAACCACATGGTCAAAATAGGGTCTTTAACATTTATTAGGAGACAAATAGTCACTTCTTAATCATATAAACTAAAATCTCTTTAAGTATCCAAAGTATCCAACCCCCCCCCTTTTAACAAACTATGCATATTGGGACCCAACAATTGTCCTTCCTAAACAATGGTTTCAACTTAATTTCTGTGTTTTCTGCATAAAATTCATGCAGAAGAAGAATGGTATAAAGTACCTGTGTAGTGCCACCAGCCTTTGACGAGTAGGAACTGTGTCCATGCTTTCCACCAAATGGCTGTGGGGTCCACTGTACATGCTGAATCAGGTCTAGCTTCTGTTGATGTCTTGTTATTTTATTCCCATAACACAGTTTGAGATATTGATGCTAATGATATTATAGAGTTCTCAGTTTGGGTGTGAGCTAGTGCTACTGATGATTAATTAGATTCAAGTTTGCATTTCTTTCCTCCATAGGGCAGAAAGAATGGCAAATCCCTTCCCAAGTATCACATGAAGCATGACATCTTCCTGATTCTTATGGTGATATTTAGTTTTATCCCCAGTCATTATCAGACTTCTCCTCTTCCTAGAATTCTCTGTAACTTTTTTTTCCTACATAGTAAGAAATCTGAGAGGAGACTTTCTGAGAGATTGAAGACTTACTATAATCCCCTTGACATTTTTTTGGATCAACTTTGTAAAAACTGTAAAATTAATCTTGACCTATATCACCCATTCACTCATACTACATTTAAGAGTTGACATATTGTGGTCTTTATGCGAAATTACGGTCTTTACTGTACTTTGTTGTTTTTCTTCTTTACTTAAGTCAAGCTCTTACTTTATAGCTAACTCTGGCTGTCCTTTAAGTTACTGTGTAGACCAGGCAGGCCTCCAACTCATGAAGATCCACCTGACTTTGCATCCTTAGTAGGATTGTAACTATGAGCCACTGGGCTTTGCTATTGGTTACAGCTTTAAAGATACACATTAATCTATTTATTTTCACTCTACACATTTTCTCACATTTACTCCCAGATTTCTATTTTGCTTTTGAAAGTTATACAATTGCCTTTATTAATTCAGATGATGAATCAGTCCATATTTTGTGTGCAAACTCCCTTTGAAGTGTTCTCATGTCCTTTTCTTTCATTGTTCTCATTATTCCATGGTTCACTTAACACTTTGGAATATTCTAGGTTTCTGGCCTCGTTTTTTACTTTCCTTGCCTTGTTGCCTTGTAGCAGAATTGACTGTGTCAACAGGACTCTTGATTCTTCTGGGAGATAAAAGATTCTTAGAAGCCATGATAGGCTGTTTATTACTGCTTAAATTGATGTCACTTTGGGGCTATTCTGGTGAATATATTTAAATAATATTATATAAGCATGCATAAAATTATTAACCTAGAGTTTTTCAGTACTCTTCAGTATAAACCTTAGCTTTTAACATCAGTAAGCCATCTACCCAGTGAAAGCTAGACTTGAACAAATTTGAGATATGGTAATCAGCTATTCTTACACATCAATGCCTTGTGCCAGTGTCATCAGAGAGACTTCCTCTGGCAGCTCATGGAAGCAGGTGCAGAGACCCACAGACAGACATTATGCAGAAAGAGGGTCTAAATTTGAGGTCTCCTTCAGGTCCCTCTGCTTACAAATCCAGGAAGCCAGGCAGAAGATAGGGAGGAAAGATTGTAGGAGACAGAGGGGATGGAGGATACCAGGAGAACGTTTCTTACTTGTACTTGTTTTGTCCTGTTTTGCTATTTTGTCTTAGAGTACTATTGTTTTCTCTAGAGAAAATGGAGGTGGGGGGAGGGATGTGGTGGGGGAAAACTGTGATTGGGATGTATCATAAGAGAAAAGAATCTATTTTCAATAAAAATAAATTTAAAAAATGTAAAAACAAAGATCGTTTTTGCCTCCAACAATATATATACATATATACACATATATGTATATATGAAGTAATGTTGGTTTCGTTTCAATGTTTTTAAATTTCTATTGAGTGAAAGTTTGCTTTTTTCTTTCATTTTGTTTGTTTTTGTTCGTAATTTTAATCTTTGCATTTTTTTCTTCCATCTTTCACAAACTAAAATACATATAATATATATTTTTATCATTTTTTCTATTTTAACTTAGCATATTTTGGAATCTATATTAGTTTATAGACTCTTAATTTCAAAGAATGTCTATGGACTACATATTATATAAAATAATTTTTCAAACTAATTTAGTAATAAATATTATATTCAATGGATAGTATTTTTATAGAATGTTGTAGAGAATGTCCTGCCTAATTGTTTTCAAACTGGTGATAGTGTAACTTCAGGAGAATTTCTTAGATGTTGCATTGATAACCTGAAAGAGAAAGGCATACAGAGCTTCATTAAGCCTACTCATACTTGTGTGTGTGTGTGTGTGCAAGTTTATGTGTCAGGGTACATATGTGCATGACTATGAGTATGTGAAATTCAGAGGTAAACTTTGAATGGTGTTCTTCAGGTACCATCCTTTCTTTTGTATATAATTTCTAATTTGTTTTCAATGTTGTTGGTCCACTATTTTAAGATATCATTTATAGCCCATTGTCAGTTTGTATTTAAAGACTGTTTATGTAGTAGTGTTATTTTAAGATCCTCTCTTCACCATTTGCCCTCCTCCTGGACCCCACCAACCCTCTCTTTCTTCTCAGTCTCAAGTCCATCAGATTTTATTTTTTCCATTATATGGAGTAGATGGAACTTAACAATTTTCATCATTGCTATTGTTTTTCCTGCACCTTTTATTTCAGAAAGTTCATAGTTTTGAGATATTTGTATTTTATATTGAATCCCAATGACAGCAATGTGTTCTTTTGGATCCTATTCCACTTCTTTCTAAGGAAAAACAAATGATCTGTCCAAACTGTAATTACAGATGGTTACAGGATGGTTTGGAGAAGAGACAGAGAAATTAAAGCAGTTCACAAAATACCTTCCAAAGGACACTATGTGTGAGAACACACATACCACCATAGTCTCTTACATCACTGCATTAAGCTTCTACCAATCTGGCAACAATGGCAATTTCTCTCCATATACCCTCTTATAGTCCAGAACCACCTTCACTCTGTGGAATCCTTCTTCTCACTCCTATTTCTAATATAGCTTCACAGGAAATACCCTATGTTTTTAGCATCCAATATTCATTTTAATATAGATGGGCTTTTCTGATATGCTAGAACTGTTTTTGGCTGCTCCCAGGATTACCTCTGAGGACTATGGGAGTGCTATCATAACACGGGTCCTTTGTTTTTTTAACCAACTTAAGAACACTATAAAAAATTCGTTTTAGAAGTTCTTCAATTTCAATAGTGTTAGTTTAACCATTTTGGTGCTTTGGATTCTAATGGCCCCCATAGGCAAATATGTTTGAATATTAGTCCACACTTAGTGGAACTCTTTGGGAAAATTAAAAGATGTGGCCTTGATGAAGTAGGTGTGCCTTTGTCAGAGGAGGTGTGTCACTGTCAGGGTAGTCTTTGAAGTTTAAAAAAACCCATGCCAGCCCCAGTCTTTCTCTGTCTGTAGATCAAGATGTAAGTTCTTAGCTACTTCTCCATCATCATCATGCATGGCAGCCACTATGATCCCCAACTGTAACTGTAAGCAAGATCTCAATTAAATGCTTTCCTTTAAAATCTGCATTAATAGACTTTTAAAACTTTTGTGTAAAAGAATAAGGAAAATAGCCTATCAGAGCAATTTCCCAGTCTTTGCTACCAATATCTGTCTTAGTTACTGTTCTATTGCTGTGAAGATTCATCATGACCAAAGCAGCTTTTAAAGTAAAGCGTTAAATGGAGGCTTGCTTATAGTTTCAGAAGATTAGTTCATCTTGAGGAGGATTGTGGCAGCAGGCCAGCAGACATGGCCCTGGAGCAGTATCTGAGAGCTTTATATCTTGATCTGCACTCAGAAGGCAGAGAGAGAGAGAGAGAGAGAGAGAGAGAGAGAGAGAGAGAGAGAGAGAAAGAGAGACTAGACCTGATTTTGAAACCTGAAAGCCCACCTCCAAGTTACACATTTATTTCAGTAAGGCCACATCTCCTAAGATTTTCTAAACAGTTCCACTAACTAAGAAAACAACAGTTGTTTTCTTACATGATACAATTTTCTTAATTCCTGTACTTAAAAAAGGATATGAGTCACATTAAATATATGATAGGGCATCATACCTACATAATAGTATTTCTATTCCATGTATTTTACAATTCTTGCATGTTTTATTTTTCCTAAGTTGTTTTTAGTATTAATTTGCCAAAGCCTAGTGGAAAATCTCATATGAATTTACTTTTCTGTGCTCTGTGTGTTGGGCAGGATAAGTGTGTGCTAAGTGTGCATGTGGAGGTCAGAGGGTAATTTTATGGAGCAGGTTCTTTCCCTCTACCTTTAAGTGGGTTCCAGGAATTAAACTCAGGATATTTATCTATGGGAAAGGTACTTGTGCTTCTGAACTATCTTTTTGATACTTGTGTGAATTCTTATTGGAATAAAAATGCAATTTTAGAATTCAAGATGGTGGCTTCATGTACCCTGAAGGACTTTAGGGCCATTCTGAGGAGCCTAAGAGACCCAGGGAGTCTTCAAGAGGTGTTGTGGGATAATGTTCTTGTACACTGTAAAGATTTGTCACTCGTCATTTGAATTGGTTTAATAAAATGCTGATGGGCCAGTAGCCAGGCAGGAAGTATAGGCAGGGGGAACAGACTAGGAGAATTCTGGGACGAGGAAGGGTGGAGTCAGGAGTTGCCAGCCAGATGGAGAAGAAGCAAGATGAGAATGTTGCACTGCAAAAAGGTACCAAGCCACATGGCTGAACATAGATAAGAATTATGTGTTAATTTAAGTGTAAGAGCTAGTTAGCAATAAGCTGAGCTACTGACTGAGCATTTCTAAGTAATATTAAGCCTTCAAGTCAATTATTTGGGAAGCGGCTGCTGAGTATTTGGGAACCAGCAGGCAGGAGAGAAACTTCTGCCTACAAAGAGGAGACATGGCAGCAGAGGATGACCCTGCAGAGTGTGCAGTATCTCCAGAAGAACTAAAAACAGGCAGGTCTTATGAGAAGATGCTTTTAAAGCGTGTTTTCATTAAAAATGGCAGAGTGGTGGAGAGAAGCAGATCTAGGGCCTGGGGGTGGCAACAGGTGTGAGAGTGCAGACACAGGAGCATGTTCTTGCTGAGTAGAGCTGGCAGGGTGTGTACAGAAGCCTGGAGCTCAAACCTGCTCTGCCCTCCGAACTAGATGCCCAACCACATGATCACCCTGACTCTGTGCAACAAGATGTCTGAGATAAAGACTGGTTCCTTCTCAGGATTAAGCCTCTTCAAGAGACTTCCGTGGACCATGTTGCCTCAGGAAAACAGTGGAAGTTCATGATGTGTGCTGCTGGTGGCTGCTATGGGCAAGGAAGCTTCTTTTGCAGTGGTGACTGCAGATCCATAACTGAAAATGGGATACAGTGAAGACTTCTGTGGTAAACTCTCCCCCAACCCCCATGCCCTGCTCTCAAAAAAGAAAAGAAAAGAAAAGAATAGAAAGAAAGAAAGAAAGAAAGAAAGAAAGAAAGAAAGAAAGAAAGAAGAAAAGAAAGAAAGAGAAAGAAAGAAAGAGTCCAGACAGGACGCTATTGAAAAGAGTCCTTTAACATTGTGAAGTGTAACTCTTCCCAGGAGTAGGGGGTGGGGAAGGACTCAGTCAACTTTATGGGGCTGGCCAGTGTGAGTTTGACTATGCTCCAGTGAGTATATGGACAACACAAATTGGATTTGGTGTATTTTTTTTTCCTCTTTTTTGGGGAAAGGCACAGGGGTGGAAGGGTAGACCAGGGAGGAATGGGAAATGAGTGTGATGGGGTGCACTGTATGAAATTCCCAAATAATTAATAAAACTTTATATTGGGGGAAAATACAATTTTAAATTAAATTAAGGAGAAATAAAACTGTGATGTTTCGATGCTGCAGCTACAGCTAAGAACAGGAAATGCATTCAAATTTCTTGAGTTCTTTTTTTAACCTTTTCAAAGGATGTCTTATACCATACTGACAAATCCACATGTATATGTGCACACACACACACACACACACACACACACACACACACACACACACTTGAGGAGAGAGACAGAGATACAGAAAGAGGTGAGGACTAAGGTTTATGTGCATTCTCATTACTTTTTATCCGTTACAACCTACAGCCATCTCTGTAACATGTACCATGTATCTTTTGTTCTAATGGAAAGCTTGGTAGACTAATTTTCAAAAGAGTCCTGGCAGTATTTGAATATGATTAAAATGAACTCATATATATATATAAAATCTTCTGATTTATTCCAGATGTATTTCTGTCAGTTTTCATTGCACAAATCATTTTTAAGATTAAGATATTATACTAGGTGACCTGAGGAATGACTTCAAAGCCCCAGTGAGGAGGGGCCTGGTTTTCAGGAATCATTCAACTCTAAGATTTCAAGTCATATTCTCTCTGGTTTTCCATTGGCTTAATTTCTCAGACCACAGACTGGCAGGCATACAATCATGGGGTGATCACTTACATAATTGTGAAACTGTTGCCTAGTTGGCGATTGAAGTTAGCGCTTAGGTTTCAAAGTACGTGTTTTTGCTTAATTTACTAAGATGAATGGTAATTTTCTCAAACTTAAAAATGATAGCCTGTAGGGAAATTGCTAATTATCCTAAATTTATTTAAAAACTCCCACAAGGAAATAGAGGAAACCCTATTTCAATTGAGTCTGTCAGAACAGCTTAAGAGTCCTTTGATAAACTGTGGGTTCATCACAATGGTGGGATTTATTAGGACCTTTTATGTATGTGCTCCACAAAGAAAGAGCAGCTTTATCCTATGCAGAAACCTGTAACTGCAAGGGGGAATAGACCATTTAAATGCAAATCTTCTAATCCAGAGTTTCACTCTCTAAATAGAAGTGAGTCTTCAGGGTGACTCATAAAGTTAGTAATATATGGTCATTCTTCTGGGATTGCTTATTTTAGGGAATCTAATAATCTGCTTTATTATGTGTGCATACAGACTTCTGCTACATATCCCCAGCCTTTCCCCAGATACTACTGCTTGTGATGTGTGGACTTCCTGGTTATTAAAAGTTTCACTTGCTTCTTGAGTTATACATCAGTTCCCCAAACCCTCCTATTCTAGCTACAGTATTAAATTGTCTATATTAATTGCATAATATACATTCTCCAGGTGCAATTATTGGAAACTTGAAGGATAGCATGCTAAGAAGAGAGAATGACATAAATATTTGAGGGGCAATAATCTCTCATAAGAATAATTCTGCAAGATACACAGCTTTGAGCTGTCTTCCTATAATTCATACTGAATAAATATCCATTTTCCTCTTATAGTCCATGGCAGAGTTAACTATTTGTTAGCTATGCAGGTTAGCTTCCATTTGCTGTGGCAAAATACATGAAAAATATTAACTTAAAGGAGACAACGGCATTTGGGCCAGAGCTCCAGAGATTTCAGTCTATCGTCACATGGCTCCATTGAATCTGGGTCTGTGGTACAACAGTGAAACATAGTCAGAAGCATGTGGGTGAAAAAAGCATTCCCTACTCACAGAGAGGAGGGAGAGAGAAAAGAAGGTGGAGGTAGAAGGTGAAAAGGAACAAAGAGAGGGAGGGAGGGAAGGAGGGAGGGAAGGAGGGAGAGAGAAGGGAGAGTGAGTTGGATAGCATATAAAAATATAAACCAAAGAGTCATGCTTCCAAAGGCCCACTAGATCCCACTCTTTATCACATCCCAACAGCCCACCAAGTACAAAACCCACCTGTGAATTACTCCGTTCATGAGACCTGATCCTCCATAAAGAGATCATTTCCCCAAATCCCATCTCCAAGAGTAGCTACATGGAGATTCAAGCCTATACACAAAGCACCTGGCGAGCACTTCAGACCTACAGAAGACCATCCATTTATGAAATTCTGATACAAAATCAAGCTTTCCATGATCAATTCCTATACTGAAGGAAAGACCATTCTCTAAATATGACTTACAGGTAATCAATGACTCTGTGATCTTAGAGGAAAAGAGGATAAAATTTCAAGCTTGAATAAAATTTAATATAAGAATTTGCCAATTTTGCTAAATGCTAAAAAAAGGAAAGATTTGATTTAGTACAAATGATCTCTAAGATAGAGACAGGCATAGAAGAAGGGGGACAGGCATGAGAATAGAAACAACAGTTTAGTTCTAATTGTAAGACAAACTTCATTTACAAATTTAAGGAAACTGAAATGTGGGAAATAGTTACTCAGAATGAAACTGTGTTTTGATGCTTGTGTCACTATTTGTACAAAACAGGGTTTAGCATGAATTGTGCTCCAGACAAAAACTGCTCTAGAAAAATGAAATTATTTAGGATACCATTACAGTTGTCATCTAAGATTCTAAGGTCTCATTTACTCAGTTGAGATGGAGAAACAACTTTGAAGATTGTAGTAGGACAGGCCCATAGGGTCGAAGGAATTGCCTCAAACCAGTTGCCAAGGCATACACATAACCTACTTCCTTATGAGCCAACCTGAAGTCTGCCTGAGGGCCTAGCAACAGGTGCTGTCACAGTTCCTGATCATGGCCAGCCAATGAGGGATGACCACACACAATGTCACCAGATTGAGACACAGTTTGGGTGCTGGGAGGAGGGGATATAGGACTTCTCTATTATTGAATAAAGGAGTTTGTTGTTTGTATTCAACTGACTCCTGGTGTCTGTGCTGTTGACACTGTGCCTTAACACCTCCTCCCCCGAGGGAGCCATTAGGATGCAGCAAGAGAAGATAGGAGCATAGGCCAGTGAGATGGAACAGTGTGTAAAGGTGGCTGTTGCCAGTCCTTCCAACTTGAGTTTGTTCATTGGAATGCACATGGTAGAAAGAGAGAAACAGAACCCAATTTAAGTTGCAAATGGTCCTGTGACCTCCATATGTGCATTGTACACATACTCATGCGTATGCATTGCATATACACACATACACAAAAATATAAATATAATAAAAAGTAATTGTCATGTAATTTAATGCAAAGAGATGTCAGAGATACAGTTTTATACCTTTGCAGTCTAAGTAGGCAGAGACATCACTTGTTAAATATGACAATCCATTTAATACTGCTTAAGGAATCCATAGTTGATCTATGAGAGGGAGTGAAGTTTTTGAGGCAAAGAACCAGAATATCACCTGACTGTCTTCAGAGCTAGTAAGAAAATCAAGATATTTGTACTCATGTGTTGACTGGAAGTTCATCAGCTTATACTTCAAGCTGCCTATGTATTAGACTCACCTGGACAAACAGAACAAGCAAGCAAACAAAAGTCATTGCCACCACCACTACAACACAAAGTCCTGGGGCCAATTTAGTGGTTCTCACTTTGCCCATGATTCATCTACAGAATCTGTCAATTTCTTTAGAAGTGTGTGAGCATTTCTAACTGCTAAGAAGCATGAGACTAACTATAGTGCATAGTGGCTGTGGAGAGTAAATATGTTTTTTTTTTCTGTGTAGTTCTCCTGTTTAAGGATTTGTTTAACAATTTCTCCTTACTCACTCACTCCATAGAGAACCAGATCTGTCTTATTCACAGATTCATTTCCCAGGATCCCTTGCTGATTAGGGCAGACTGAGCAGGCAAGGTGAACTGCACATTACACTAGCTCGTTCCTGCTAAGCAAGGTTTGGTGACAGCTGCCAGGTTTACAGTGATCAAGAAAATCTCACCTTACGTTCAAGTCTCCTGAGTTGTTGCTCTATTTAAAAAAGAAGAAATGAAGCAAGGAGTCAGAAAGGAAGAAACATGAAGTTGGAATTTTCTATGCCAGGGTTTAAGTTCATTTTTATGTCGTAATACTAAGTATAGGGGTGAGCGATTTCAAGCATTATTGAATAAATAAAGGAAGCATTTCAGTAGCAAAGGTTCTTATGTGCATATCTGCAGTTTACTGAAAATATTTGATTGATACTTTGTTTTGTTGTTGTTTTGTTTTGCTCTGAGGCAAATCTAACAAGAAGTATCAATATTCTGAATAAAAGAATACTGTTAACTAGGATGTTCATATGCTTTTTTATTTTTAAGGTTAAAACTTAATTATAGCGTCCTTCCTTTCCCTCCCTCTCTCTAAACCCTTCCATACACCTCTACTTGCTCTCCTTCAAATTCATGACCTCTTTTTTCATTAATTGTTATTGCATAGATATATTTGTATATGAATTTGTATTTTTTTTTAAAAAACCTGTTGATTCTATATAAACTTACATGTCTGTTTTTAGGGCTGAATGTTTGGCTCTGAACAATCAATTGATGTGCTCTTCCCTGAGGTAAGCAACCTCATCCATCCCCACCATTTCTTGGTTGATGATAGTTCATTATGTAGGCTTTCCCCAATCTGTTTGGCTTGTTCAGATTGCCATCCTTGTTCAGCTCACATTTGGGTGGTTGTGTTGGTGAGGCTTTATGTGTTTAGCTTCTGAAATTATTGGGAGACATAATCGCAAAGCAAACTCTGGCTCTTACAATTTTTCTCATCCTGCTTCCACAATGTTCCCTGAGCCTCAGATGCGGGAATGTGTTGTAAATGTATCCATTGAGACTGGGCTCCGAAACTCTGCACTTTGTTTATCTGTTTTCCTTTGGATTTCTGAGACAACATTTTGTGCAATCCAAGCCGTCCTTGGAATATTTCTGTAGCTGCAGATAGCTTAAACATTTCTTTGTGTCCTGCTTCCACCTCGTCAGTGTTATCCAGCAAATATATTCCACCATGACTGGCTCATATATTCATTGTTATCAAGCAAAGTTGCTTCTGTTGCGGACAATATGATCCACATTTTCACTGTTTGTTCACTGTAGCTAGCAGATTATTGTGAAATGGAGTAGACTCTTCTTCCCTTCAAAAGAAACCAACAACATTACTTATATAAGCAGTCTTCTTAAAAATGAAGCCCACAAGTTATTTTAGAGATATCTGTCTACTAAAATCTCAAGAAAATGTTACACTGTAGTGAATCAAGACAGATTATTGTCAAATCTGTGTCACTAAAGATATGTCTTTGGATAAGTGGGGTGAACTTTATGGCGTCCAGGTGTATAGCACTAAGCTGGGGACAATGTCAATGAGGCAGGACACCCAAGACCTTGACAAATCTAGTGGATCAGTGACAAGGGCCAGGATCTTAAAAGTAAAAGATATTTCCATTGAATTTGCAAGGTAAAGAAAAATAATAAATATTCAGGATAAATTTTAAGAAACTTATATTTAGATTACTGGAATAACTGAATTTGAAACCTTAACTTATGCTTACATGGTCAAACTTATTCTCATTTATCTTTGAATAGTTGTATTCAATTGAAATATTCATACCCAAGCTCTCACCATTTTAACTGTTAAAATAAATGTTTGAATAACTAGAAAGAGTTCTAAGAGCATCATTACAGATCAGAGGCTCCTGATGGCTATCTACACAGAAAGCTCATTCCCACTCACCACCTTAGGTAATTGTTTATCCACTTTCTGTCTCTATAGTTGTTCACAATCTGGTCATTTTAAGTGAATGAATCAAGCAGCTTGCTTTATGTGAGTCTGGTTCTATCACTTTGTGTGAAGCATTAATTTCTTCTATGATGTGGCAAGTGCACGCTGTTTGTTTCTTACTTTGCTGCCAAGGAACACCCCATCAGACTAACATTTTAAATTTAAGGATGAGGAAACTGAGATCAAGTGAGGCAGCACAACTGACCGGCATTCCTGCAGCTCACTGGGAGCCCCTGCATTTGCTTTCTCTGCATGTGAACTTGACCACTTCCATCGTGGCTACTTTAACACTTTCACCTCATCTTGTCCTACTGTTTGTCCTCACTGGTGAGAGAGAAACCAAAACACATAGCATGTTGGCATTTTTTTTCATGAGTGACATTTCATAAGAAGTGCAAGACAATTGTCATTTTGCTAAGCCAAGAGTCTTGGGCTCCTGTAGCTTCAAGGCCTTTGTTATAAACTTCCATTAACAAATAATCATAGCTACAGAACAAGAATATCTTGGGGAAAACAGGCACAGCTACTCTGCTAACAATTTTATTTACATACCTTTCTTTCCCAACCAACCTGTAAGCACTCTCCTAACAGGAATGTCCAAGTTCCTGGAGTCATTACTGACACACCCTGTCTTTTGACAGGGAGCATTATTTCCATACAAACTATTTGGTTTGGCAATAGAGGAATATGCAGAATATAAATTTTCTGGTGTCTCTCAAGTTATGAGTAACAGAAACAAGTAAAGATTGCAAGATTTGTTTTCACCTTCATTTGAAACTTCTTATGACTAAACATACTACCACGTCTCCTGGGCTTAGCCATAGTCTTGGCAATATCCAGCAAATCTAAAGAAAGCCTTCATTCTCTGTCCAGATACATTTGATTTTGTCTTATGAAGAACATCATGGTAACTCGTGACTACACATTCAGATGTTTCAACTAAGTCTCATACAATACAGGTTAGCTGTTTGACTACATTTAAAAGATATAATCCTTAAAGGATATAAATTTTTACAAATCTGACTGTACTACTTAATACAACAGGATGTAGATTAGCCCCAAATAGTTTTCTGGTGCAAATAAAATGTACTTTTCTAATCAAAAGATTTTAGCTGCTCCTATAAAATAAATACCTGCAAAACAGATATACATCCTCAATTTATAAGGCTATTTTAATTATTGAAATATTTTAACCTCAGATTTTTCAGCAACATTTTGAACTATTTACTTATTAATACAATTGAGGAATCAAGCATATGGTGTAGTAAGATAATAGAGTATTTGTCACCAGAATCTCTGAACTTAAACGTCTTTACCCTCTCTTTTGTGTTTGTTTCCATGGAGTATACTTGTATACTCCAATGTACAAAATCAAAGGATCTTGGATGGGGATACAGGTTGAGCAATACATTACAAATAAATGATGGGTAACTAATGATACAAAAGTCTATCATTGTATATAATGTTGAATTGAGTAGCTCTTCTATCGTGTTTCTTCCAATCTAAATATTAACCCTTAACCTAACTTCTGAGGTCAAACAAGATCAGGCACATTCCTGATCTTGTATTGAATGTTTTGAGAGTTGCTTTTCTGGCACTTTGGGAGTTTCTTTCTAATGTATATTACCCTGAAATCTCTGTGTAGTGTGGCACTTTATTGTTCTAATTTTGGTGATCATTGAAAAATCAGTCCCCACTTTGCTATTGCTTCATAAAAATGCACAAGTAGTTCTGTATTCATCTGTCTTCATACTTTTAGATAAGACGTTCAGTAAGTATGTAAAATATTCCCATTAGTGCATTGGTTGCAATTTATCTTGGGGGTTATACACAGATGTCTAACTGGACTTAATGCCACCTTGATAGAAGGGAATTCATGTTTGTTACTGTAATGCCAGCCAATTACCAAAGGAAAGGTCATAGACCTGACAGGAGAACCTACTGTCATTTTCCTGAACCAATATAATTTTTAACCATATTCTACATATGTGTATTTACTCACAAGTGAGTGTAGTTCATCAAAGAAGATTCTTTTTGAAATGAGTGGATAGTGTTATAAAACTCCACAACTGGCCAAAATTCAAAGAATAAGAAATTGTAGATGATATGCATATCACACAAGGTAAGGAATGCATAAGGAAAGTCTCAAATTTATTCATCAGGAACAAAAGCTGGGAATTATTTTTCTACCCCCTTTCCTCTTTTTTTGTGTATATTCAGGAGTTGGAAATGCCTACATTTTTTCTAAAAGCAAAATTCAGGACTTGTAGCTGGAGAGTTTTCTCTCTGGGTCCCGCCAAG
>CABHPP010129389.1:0-14417 GCA_902168425.1 Peromyscus attwateri
TATATATATATATCAATTGAATAGTATCATATATATATGATACTATTCAATTGAACACAGTTACAAATGTATTTACCTTTTGGCTTAGCATCACCAGCTTTGGAGATCTTTCCCATGGGTAGAAGTATGAAATTCATTGTTTAATTTCAACAAAAATTTAATAAGAACATGGACTGAAAGTGAATGAAGATTTAGTTTAAATTATTTCTCATATCATTCATTTATTGTAAAATCATTGATCTATAAAGAAAAATGAATAAGCCTGAAATAAAGGGGATATGCAAGATTTCATGTATTAACAAATAAAATAATCACAATATAATCTTTTATTTATGTCATACTTTGATTAAATTTAATTTTGAGTTTTAAAAATTACCAAAAATTCTTCAGTTATTGTCTGATCATTCATATATATATATATATATATATATATATATATTTCACCCTTTGAAATGCAGATTTGTAAATCATTTATAAGTGATAAATATGACAAGTCTTACTGTGCAAGCAAGGATTAGCTGTATGGACATGCACCCTATGTGGTTGTCCTAAGTTTCATTTATATCTTGGTTCCACATAGGATTATGGTTTTCCATGACAGTTCTATAAATATCAATAATTATTGTGCAATGCGGCCCTCCACTTTTATTTTAAATTTAACCCTATATAACTAAAGTCCATTTTGAGGCTAAGTTACAGAAGTAATGTTGTTTTTACTTTGTAAAATGTGATCAATCAAAACACCGATCTTATAGGCTAAGATTCCTTGAGGCAGACCTTAACACTGTAGAATTCAAGCTCGGAGGTACAGCTGGAAAGCTACCTGGTCAGTGTCTTTTCAGTTGTGAGAGTAACTCTGTAAGTGAAGAAGTCTTCAATTTTTGAAACTTATACCACGTCATAATGAATGACCCACAGGTACCATGGGGCTGATAACATCTCCAAAATATTAATCGTTTGGTGATTTGTTTTATATCATTGAGAGCCAGAAAGTTTTATTTAATAAATTAAGAGAAGAAATGTAAGAAGCTAAATATATATTTATTTGGGGAATTAAAAGAAATCTCAGAAGGCAAGGGGCAGGACAGAGATGGAAGAATCTTTCTAGAGGGTGGCTTTCTATATGGATGTTCCAACCTTGTGGGTGTAGTTTCTCATAAATAAATAGAACTGTGAGTAAAAATTAATTCTATTGTTTTATGATGCGTGGGACCAAAAATTATATTTTTGTATTTCTGCATAGGTGGGACTTTGTGCACATATTTTGCTGAACACTTGAGATCCCTGGCTGAGATCAAGCCTTGGGGAGTTAATTTATAACCTCACAATAAATGAGGAACCTCTAGAGATGTTTACCTATGAAGAGGAAAGGCTGCATTTCAAGAGAAACAAGGCTGCAGGTTTAAAGCCATCTCTCACTTGTGCATTGAGAGTATCCACAGCTTCTGGAATGGAATACTTCTAGTTTAATGGTTTAAGGCGGGACTCTAGAAACTGCTGCATTCCTTCACTGACAAACAACATAATTTTGTCTTATTGTTTCATTTTGTAGTTTCTTTGTTTGTTTGCTCCCTCCCTTTGAGAACAAAAGGACAGAGAGATGTCCCTTTCTTCTATATATAAGCAGGCAATCCCTTCTGTCTCTCTTCCCTATCTGTAGAGGATTTTCTTCTATTGTTCTTGCAGTGACTGCATTGCTGGATGGATGGGATGACCCAGGATTCTATAAAGTAATGGAATTTACAAGAACTCCACAAATGCCTACTGAAGACAACATTAATAAAATTTAATATGAAAAATCTAACTATATATGCATATTTGGTAAAACTATAATAATGTTGCACTTGCTGAAAAATATGTCAAGGTAGAAGCTACTTTAAGAAAAAAAGACAGCTTGAGAAAACACAGGACCAGAGTTGTAGATGTTCTGGTGTTAGAACAATTGGCTTAATTAGAGAGATAGGAGGTGTCCACTTGGCTGTTGTCTGCACTGGTCATACAATTATTTTACAAAATCCATAGCACAAAACTCGACAAATATAACACAGAACTGAATGTGTCAAATGTGAGACAGTAGAAACTAACTGCATCTATTCTTTTCCAAAAAGGAGAATCAGCAATGTTTTGAGAAGTGAGGTGAGATGAGGCTATGAGAAGTGTTTACATTTTTAATAATTCTGGGAAGAGACACAACACAATTTAAAGATGTATTGAATAAGCACTAGAAGAGAAGCCTTGGGAAGGTGTCCAATGTCATTGTTTATACAATTTGTGAACTGAATTTTAACATAGAAGAATACCAATATAGGCAGAACATAGTGGCATTTAAGAAAATTTCATTTATGATAATGTGGTTAGAATGAGAATGGGCCCCATAGACTCGAATGGTTAAATAATAATTTCCCCAGCTGGTAGAAGTATTTGGAAAGGATTAGATGGTATGTCTTCTAAGGTAATGTTGTCTATATTTTTAAAACTCCACCATCATGGATTCTAAGTGTCTGAAACTATAATCACAATTAAGTGCTTTCTTTCATGTTGCCTTGGTCATAGTGTTTTTATCACAGCAAGAGAAAAGTTAACTAATACACATAGGTCTAATTTTAGTTACAAAATTTGTTATGATTTTAAAATATTTAAATTGTTAATTGAATATAACTTTTGGAATTCGTGTTAGCCAAATATTTTGGCTCTTGTTTGGGAGAAGGAATGAGGAAAAAGATTTGGTGATTAAATTAAAAATTTTCATAACGCTTTCAGCTAATATGATACAAGTTTTTATTGGATAATTTAAATTATTTTAAGGCGAGAATGTTAGAAATACTCTTAAAATTCAGTTGGAAATACAATAATTGCTCAAGTTTTAGAAATAATAGCTTGAATCATCAAAAGAATAAAAGAAGCTTTAGCTAACTTTCTGTTGGTGTTTCTTTCCTCTGTTTCTTTCTATAATCTTTCTTTTCTTCCTTGGTTGTCCTTCTGTTTTTCATTCTCCCTCCTTCCTTCCCTCCCTTTCTTTTCTTCTTTTTATCACTTTTACATTAAAGCTGACACTTTCAACAGTCAAATTTCACTACTCACAAATTGCATTTGTTATCTTACATGCAGCCCTTCAATAAAAAGAGTTTGAAGCTCACTGTGTACCCTTTTATGCAATGGTGACATATGCTCTGGGATAGAAATACTGGCTCTATGAAATTGATGGGCGAAGTAAAACAGTTTCAGCAGTGTGGTCATGATCACACTGCAAATCATTTTTACTTCATCCACAGTTCTCATCATGTCACAAGAAAGGGTCATAAATAGACTTTGTTTTTCACATTCAGAAAATTGTGGTTTTCTCTGTCTTATTAATGTTTATGACTATGAATTACCTAATAAGTGACATATCTATGTGTGTATATACACATATTTAAAGTTCAGTTATTCATTCCTTGTCATGTAAATTGATGTTCAAATTAATTATATTCATCTGCCTCTATTAGTATTCTCACATTTCAAAAGGAGTTTGAGCTACATATGATGGCTGTAGCCTGTAATGCAACTACTGAGGGCTGAGAAAAGAGAATTACTACTACTTCAAGATCTGCCTAGGCTGCATATTGACTTCTAACCCAGGAATAGCAACAAGGCAAGATAGACATACACACACCCCCACACACATCTCTTCTTAAATGAATGTAAAAATTAGAGAAAACATTTGCATCTTAAATGGAGGAGATTCAGATTTCAGTTCTGATTGTACAGCACAAGAAATGGGCAATGGTGTACCTTTTCCGACCCAGCAAAGAAGTATCTTCTATTTTAATATAATAAAAATTCCAATCAAAATTGAGCACAAATGATACATGAAATAATAGAGCTATCCTACTAAAATCTTATTCTAAATTTTTCTGTTCAAATATATTAAAATGTATTTTGGTAACTCAGCTGGACACCTACGTTTTATAAAATCAATAGCATCAATAAAAAAATACTTATTTATATACATATTGTTCTATTCCTGTCTCATCCACTCTAGTTCCTCTCATGCCCACCAAAGTCCCCTTCTGATTCATACATTCTTTTTTACTTAGTGTGGCTGTGAGCACACACAAACATGTTACACTCCTTGGAGTCTGGTTAGTGTTGTTCATCTGCATATGTGCTTAGAGCTGACCACTTGGGACTGGGTAACCTATTAGTGTGCTAGTCCCTGGAGAAGACAGGTTATTCCTCAGCAGCCATTAATTTCCTGAGCCTTTTATGGAGAGGTAGGCCCTTTGTGAGATTTCACCTCCATGTTGACGTGTCAACTTGTGTTTCCATTATGTTAGTCATGTTTAGGCAATCACAATTGTGAGAATCCTTGAGTGTAGCTTTCCTGTCATAAATAAAAGGCATTGTCTCACAGTAAGCCTCCCATGTGAATGATCTAAGCCAGGACCTTGTGAACACTAGGCAAGTACTCTGCCTTGAGCTACATTACAACCTTAATTGTACACTCTATTCTCCTCTAATTAAAGACAAAGCTTTAATCTTATTTCCCTTGTTGTCAATAATCTGTGCTCGATACTTTCTCACCCAATTTCTGAATGAAGCTAACTAATTTGCCCTCTATTGTTCCATCATTTCTTATTAGTTTCACACTATTTAGCCTTTGATGTGTATGTTGCTTAATGTAGAAAGCTATCCTGGAACTTAATCTGAATTGACTTAGCAGCATTTAATAAAGCTTCTTTCCCAATGGCCCCTTTTCACCAAGTTTCAACAACACTTCTGTTTCCCAGATAGACCCTGACTATTCTTTCATAAATGTTGCTTATTCTCCCCACTTCCTTGGGTATTAAATCTTAGAGCTTCTGTATGCTAGTTATGGGCTTTGCCAGTTGACTACACCCGGCCCTCTTTTTATAAAGGCCCTCTTTTTATAAAAGAAATATTTTTTTGTGCGTTTGTTTGTTATTATTTTTTTGTCTTTTAAGACATGTTTTCATTGCTACCTACACTGACCTTGAACTCACTCAGTAGCACAGATTGGCCCTGAACTTTTCCCGCCTAAGCCTACAAAAGAGTCTGTATTACAGACTTGTTCCACTAGGTTGGCTCTTCACTGACCTGCTAATGTTAGAGTGTTTTAATTAGAGGTTTGTACCCTATATTTTGTCTTTTATAGTTTGAACAGTTTGGCTGGTTTCAAACTATACAAAATCTTTATGTTATTAACTCATAAATTTTTATGTCCATCCTTATTATGTGCCTTAACTATAACTTCTTACTTGGTATTTATTTATTGATTGATTTTATTAGTTCTCTGAGAGTTTTATACAATGTGCTTGGTTTTATATATTCTCTATCCTACGTTTTCCAAGATATACCCTCCCTACCCTGTATATTGAACTTTGAGTTCATTTACAATCCTTCAGCACCTACTTTTGCTGTCTAAATACTATGAGATGTGGAGTTCTACTAGAGTGTTGTTGACTTACCAGGGGCTATACCCTTTGAGAAAACCATCCCTCCTTCTTCCAGGGGCTAACATATCTCAATAGCTCAACATCTAGGGGTGAGACTTTGTTTCCACCTCCTTCTCTTTGCTGGGATTTGGTCTGTCTTGGTTTTACACAGGTTTTGTCCAGACTGTCACAACTGATGTGAGAGCCTATGTGAAACTTCCCTGCTGCATCCAGAAGATAATATTTTCTTTCATTCATGCACCACCTCAGGTTCCTTAATCCTTTCTTTTCCCTCTTCTGCTATGTTACATGAGCCCTTGGAGAAACAGAATGGGGTATATATGTTTGCTTTATGGCTGAACATTCGGTAGTCTTTTATTCTCTACTCTTTGTAAGTTGTAAATGTCTTGCACCGTTGTAGGTCTCTGTGTGAATCACCATCTGCTGTAAATAGAAGCTTCTCAGATGAGGGCTGAGAGATGTATTCGTCTGTGGGTATAACAGTAAGTCATTAGGGAATGGTTTAAGGAAAAGTCTGTTAGGCAGCATAATTGTAGTACTTTCCCTCTGTGATCTACTACCTTCTAGTGACTCCTAGCCCACTAATGGCTCCAGGTATAAGTTTGTTACATGAATGAAATTAAATAACTTTAGGTTGTGAGCCTAATCACAAAGTATTTGTTTGCTTCCATGATGTTCATGCCAGTGTTGGACCTGTGTAAATGTCTTCCAAGACGTTTCATTATCATAGTTTACATGGTTTACAGCTGGGAGTGATTGATGATTACTTTCTCTTACAGTAGCTTGCATAGTAATTCTAGGTCTATGAAAGCTATCCAGGAGGGATGGAGCTTCCAAATCTGAAGCAGTATAATTTCACCTAAGTCTCCTCCAGGAACATCATAGAATAGGGGTCAGAGAGATTGTAAGAGCTTATGGACTAGGAAGTCTACTGTGATAATGTGCCTTCTATCTATGACATGAAAGGTGCACCTGTGAAATCTCAACAACGTGGAGACAAAAATGACCCCTGAACAATTGCAACACCAGCTGACATTCCAATGCAGCTGAGCAAATAATGGGATTCAACCATATATGAAGAGCCATAAGCAATTAACAACTGATGGGAGAGGGAGAGTTAATATTCCCCAGGGCTGAGCAACCTGATTGGTTATGCAATTCCATGTGATCAGTCTTAGAATCATATTTATGATTATATATTACATATGCATATATATGTAGCACTGAGTAACTCAGCAGATTTCATTTATATTTTTAAATTTAGGTGTTTATGTAACAACACTAGTTAAAGAAGAGGAAGGCGCTGGGTAGTGGTGGTGGGGCACGCCTTTAATCCCAGCACTAGGGAGGCAGAGTCAGGCGGATCTCTGTGAGTTTGAGGCCAGCCTGGTCTACAGAGCAAGATCCAGGACAGGCACCAAAACTACACGGAGAAACCCTATCTCAAAAAAAAAAAAAAAAAAAAAAACCGAAAAAATAAAAAAATAAAAAAAAAAGAAGGTGGCAGTGAATTTGGGAGAGAGTAGGGGTGGAGGCAGAATAAGAAGGGTGGGAGTAGGAAGTGGGAGGGAAAATTATTTCAATTTTATCAAATGAATCCAACAAGAGAAGAAAAAAAAACAGGGGTCTGTAGGTAGGTGTGTGGGTTTACATTCATGAGACTTGGGAATTCTCCTTAAGTGCTACTGATTCTGGTTAGAAGGCTCAGGAGGCATTGCTGTTGTAAAGTTGCTCAAGGGTCACCTGAGCTCATGTTCAACAGGAGCGATCCATTGTCAAATTTTTGCTTTGGAATTTAAAACTTTATTTACAAAGGGTAGGGGAATTGTAGTCAGAGCATCCAAGTGGGGGTAAATCAGCTTGTGGACTGGTTGCCTAGCTGATTTTTCAAGGAATCAGAATGTCTCAGCTACTGTTAGTAAGCCACTGGCAGCAAGTGGAAATCTTCAAAGTTGGGGCCCCACCTTGCAACATTTTGTCTAAACTGATCTCATTTACACTTGGATGCCAAAATTTAACTCTCAGAGACCTGATGATTTAATGTAGTTATTTCATTTCTACTTAATATTATTCTAATGTATTCATATACTCTACTTGTTCTCCCAGCATTTGCTTTTTGCTGAATCCTAGGAAGACATCAAAAATAAACACAACACCCTGGAACCTTTATTGTTTTTTTATTATCCTCTTTATTATGTTTATTCTTAACACACTGGCCCAAAGTGTATCATAGGACACACACATAAAAGTGCTGTTTGCATTTTTTATTTGCATTTATTAATTTAATTACTTATTGAGAATTTAATCCTATGTATGCATCTACTAAAAGTATTAACAATATTTAGAAGTTTTTTAAAATAATGATGAATTATTCCGTCTTCACATCTGTTGATGAAATTATGTGATATGTTTTCTCATTTATCGAAAATCACTATAACTATGCCCAGATGTTAAGTATGAACACTAACTGAAACAAAGCTGAGAGTTTTGCAATTCTGTCTCTAATCAACTGGAGCCCAATTCACTTCAGAAACAGTTTCTACAGGAATGCATATGTTGAAGATGCAGTTGTTTAAATAGATACGTGTAAAGCACAAGAATTTTTGTAAAGAAACCCCTAAATGCTGCATTTTATACGTGCTATATAAATGCTTTATTTCCAAGTTAGATGCTTAAAATTCTTATGAGACAAGAAAATGACCTTGCTTTTCCTACAATAATTTTTCCCACAAAGAATTCACTAAGCCCTTCACTGTTGTTTATTGTATTGACATTGCCAGTCCAGTCTAGTCTCCCAAAGAGCCAAAGTAGATGAAAACTTCAAAGTTTTATATTTATATCTTGATTCACTCTGTTTGGATTTATTGCACTGTGACAAATTTATGAGCAGAGCTTTGCCCACTCTGAAGATTCTGATAGTGTTTCATTATGAAATATAAAATACATCTGCAGGATCATACAAACACCCTGTGATTGAGAGCAGTCCTTGCTAGATATCAGAAAGGCTACATTGTATCACATTGTTGCTAGTTTCTATTTTATACTTGATATTTATTTTATGTAGTTTCTGACTTATCTCCTGAGAGCTTTTAAATGTTGTCCTATCTGTACTCTTTCCTAATATTTTCATGCTATTTTGTTGGATAAATTTTTACTTGATTTTTAAGCCTATATTATATTTATAAATATCAAGCAGTTAATACTGTATAAATTGGACCACTCTTTCAATTTCACTTTACATTTTTTTCTAAAAGTTTAATTAAGTTTAGACTTGTTATGGCTCAATCTTTCTGTTGGGGATATATGATACATTATATTTAATTGGATGAACCACAAAGCCACTTTAATATCTTTGAGCCAGAAATACTGAGCTCACTGCAGAGACAAATGCCACAGTGTGTAATATAAAATAGGTAGTTCATGCAGAAGTATTAAACAAAAACAATGATAAACATTTAATAGTATTGAGAATAGCATTTAGAGGAAATAGCCTAACATGATTTGCTGAAATAAACTTTTCCTCTGAGAGACAAACTTTCTATGTGCCTTTGATTGTTAGTTTGCATCCCTTCAAGAAATTCCAAGAAACACAGATTATTTGAGCAAGTCAAACTGGAGGATGAAGACTAGAAAGGCATTTCCATGATGTACCTACCTTCTAAATATGAGGATCTAACTTTGATTCCCAGAATACACATGAAAATGCCAGAGGTGGCAGCATACATTAGTAATCCTAACGCTGTACGAATGGTGACAGACAGATCTCTAGGCCTGGCTACTTCAAAATGCAAGTTCTGTGGCTCCTGAGGTACTACATCCAACACTGAATTCTTGCTTTGACATACATTTGTGAATATGGAAACATAGAATGGTCTCTGATTGCCAGACTAGAAGAAATTGAAGAATGCTACACTTGAGCATAAAGTAAATACTGTTCCAGTCTTGTTACCTTTATAGATTCAGTATAGAACTTTGTAAGTATTACATTGAGATATTTTTGCAATACTTAGAACAACTCAATTAGCATAGTCAGTGAACAAACTATGTGGCATCTACAGCCATCTGATTGCAATATTTTTAGGTACTGTGCTCTTCCTCATTCATTTAACATACCGCCTTACATCTTCCAATCACAAACAATTAAACAATTATGTCGTCAACACCCTCATGTCACTCCACTGCTTGTACTCTGTTTATAGATTCTAAAATGTTTAGGACCCAGACTCTAACTGGCATACATAGTCTACTGGGCATGGGTGAGCCTTATGATCTTCCTTGCTTCAGGCTCAAGTCCTCTACTTTCCAATCCTCTGAGCTGTGATCCAGCTCTGTGCAAGCCCTCACTGAATGAGTTTCTGTGCTTCTTTTTCCACAGTGGGTTCTTCCTCGGAATCTTTAGTTTAAGCCAGTGCTTCTGTGTTTGAGTTCTGCTGCCACAGTGATGAGAAAATGAACTGATGTTGCAGAGACCAGCAAAAGAAGAATTGTTCCTTAAAGAGCAAATCAGTGGTTTCTGCTATACAACTAGAAAAGTTCAAAATTACTAGGCTCATGTAACTCTATTTCTCAAATTAATCAGTAATGTGTTAGTTGTAAAACTAAAAGAATTCTAATGAATTGAGGCTAGGTTGAATTATAAAAGGAAAAATAATATGTACAATAATTGATAAATTGAAGAATTTACATAATTTTGGACTATTTTCTCAACTTTAACTATTATCAAGGTTGAGCATTATAGTTATGTTTATATTTATGTATATGTAAGTTGTTGCAAGCCACACAACACAGATTTTTAGATGTGGTTCCCCTAATTTGCCTTAATATCTACATACGTTTTTTTATTGTCAAAGAATTAAGTAAAACACCATTCACTGCAGAATTTTAATCTTTGAGTGTCTTTTGCAGTATCATTAAATGTGTACAAATTGGTATTATGAAGTGTACATAGGTTAAAAATTATAGTGGCCCTGGAATTTTTGCCAGACATACATTACATGGAAAGTAAAGACAATGAAAAATGTATTTAATGAGCCTTCAAGTTGGCTTACAACCAAGCCCGACTCTTTGACTTCAATTTCCAGGGCTCACATGTATAAAGAGAGAACCAACATCACCAGAAGTTGTCCTGATTTCCACACATTTGTTCAGGCACATGTGCATACACACATAGACACACAGACACATAGACACACAGACACACATTTAAATAATAATGATAATGGTTATTCACTAACAATTTTGTCCTTTGCTCAAAACATTTTTCACATATATGTATATAAAATTTTCTTATCATCTAGATAACTTAAGTATATACTATTCAAATCTTGTATTTCATTTCATTTTATGTTTTGGGTAATTTTCGTTATGATTTACTTTTGATTGTTACCGCCCTCTGTTTAATTCTATACTCCTATCTTAGCACATTGTTCTGAACTTTATGGTTATTAACTAACAATGACTTATGGATTTATCAGTCAATCTCTCAAAGCACTGTTGAATCAGAGGATCATAAACAAAACCAGTCATTTATGTCTCCATGATTAATGGCATCTCAAACTAAATGTTCAGGTAGAATTTCTGTGTGAATTCAGTTTTTAGAATCTGTATCTTCTCTTTGTCTTGAACAAATTTGTAGATAGTAGTTCATTTACACTTCACTCAACTCAACTCATTCTTTCTGAAAAGCTGGAAGCGATGCTCAGTTTTCTTATTCTTTCACCACAACTCTCAAGCCTTCAAGGATCTTGATAACAAAACCTATGACTTGTCTATTATGTCCCCTTTTCTTACGACCACTGTTGTTATAGTTCTTGTAGAGCCTAAGGACTAGGGGGTTTTGATATTCTACTAATCTCATTACTTGCTGATTGTCTTTCACTTTTACAATGTATTGATACATATATTATAAAGCTCAACAATTTTTTATTAGTGCTCTAATGAAAAAAAATATCAAATTGTTATGAAGCACATGGAGCTAGCAAGTAATTTAGCATATTTACAATGCAAAACATTAATATCATAAAAGTATCACAGATTAACAAGGTAGACATTCTGACATTTTTTGCTTTACTCATATCTTGAAAAAATACAAATATTTATGATTCTTTGAAGTTAGATTTGAAGAAATGTTTTCTTTATTTACAAGTCTTTGAATATTTTATTTTCTGCTAGGCCATTTATCATTTACCATTTATCATTAAGAACATACTAAGCCAGGCGGTGGTGAAGCATGCCCTTAATCCAGCACTTGGGAGGCAGAGCCAGGCAGATCTCTGTGAGTTGGATGCCATCCTGGTATACAAAGAGAGTTCCAGGACAGGCTCTAAAGTTACACAGAGAAACACTGTCTCAAAAAACAAAAAAAAAAAAAAAAACCCAAAAATGAAAGATCATACTGGGAGTAGAGGCTGAAGACCAAGCTCCACTTGGTACAGTAGTATAGACTTTGCCTAACATGAAATTTGGATCTAGTATAATGAGAACTGTCCCTAATAACTACATCCTTTTGAACTTTGATATCTTCCTGTATTTTGTCACATTGTATGTTAGTAGTCAACATGCCTTGGTATAGTTTACAAAAATATGCTAGATAGAAGTTGTCAGGGACAACCCATTAGACCTATCAGTTAAAATGAGTTTTAGATTTAAAACCATTATATTCATTAATTGAGATCATAAACCTCAAGAAAACTTTTCATTCTTTTCTCCCCAGCTAAAATTTATTAGAACAATTTATCTTTGTCCATGTAGAGAACCTGTGCTTCTAAATTAACGTGTTGTTTTGCTGTAGGTGACGCTGGCTTTTGTTACCTTATATTTATGTTTAATGTGCATATATTTTCCAAAATGTATCACTACACATCTTGGGTAAAATATAACATAAGTCATTTTCATGATTAAAATACAATGCACGCCCATGTATAATATAGTTTTGAATCCACAATTGTTCAGTTAACCACAGAGAGAAACACTGATCTTCTTTTCCTTTTAGACTTGGCCTCATTTATAGCAAATGATTTTGAATTAATTATATATGTCCTGCTTTAGAAATAGGTATGATAGATATATCATGCATTTTTCTACCCTCTGCTTAAACAGAATATCTCTCTGTTTCAAAATATTACTACCACCATTAAAAACTTCTATAAAGGTAGTCATAATTAATATCACCATGCATTTCTAAATATGTGGAAATATTTTATAATATCTTCACGATTTAAAGTTTTTCAATGCTTTCAATTCATAGATATGCTTATTTTGAGACACTCAATGCAATAGAAAAATAATCAGCTGTCTATGAAGACAGATGTCTAAGACTGGTATGACATATTATATTATTTCCCCTTTCAGAGTTAATCCTCCACATAAATTTGACTGCCTCATATATTTTATTATTATTGAAACTGACTAGTTCATTAAGGTGATAAACTCAGTTCTGTTTTGTATTTCTATAATATCTTCGAAGAAAATTTATATATAAACAGTCTCTTATAATATTTGAATTCTGGTGAATAATAATACTCAATTTATTTTTGTGCTTGTATTTTCTTGTACAATCACTGGTCGGAGTGTCCTTAAAGACAGACTTATGATTTACAAATTAGAGGATAATTTTTCTAACTTTCTCCTCTAGTTTCTGAATATTGCCAGTATAATGCTTTACTGTAAAATATAAATATGTTTTCTTCTGCTTGTTATCATGATTCAAACTTGGTGAAAAATTGAAGTAATATGAATAATATCCCTAATTTCTTGACACCAGTATGTTTGAGTGCACTCCAGAATGGATCACCCTTTTGTCTTTTATCCTCTTATATCGTCTGTCTTCTCTTTAGTTTAGAGACAATGAAATGACCAACTACCATGAATTTATGTGAATGTTGAAAGTTGGAACCTGACAGTCAAAGTAAAACTTTTACTTTTTTTGTTGTTTTTCTGTTTTGTTTTGTTTTTTGATTTAGTTATTTTTTCCTTTGAGCTTCAGTTTCTAGTGCACATTTGTGAAGGTTTATTTTTTTTCCTCTTTTGGACTCTGATTCTTTTACAACTTCAAATTAATATCAGTGATTTTCAATTTGCTAAAATGTAATGTTAAACAGGAGCTAACTCAGCCCACTGAAAACTGCAAGGTGTTCACATATGAAGGAGTACATGTGAACCGGATGGGAAACAATCCAAGGATTAACCTAATAGTATAGCACAGTAGGCGGAATCAAGACTCAGCATACACTGCTTGATATTTTCATTTGTAAATGTTCTTGTTTCAAAACAATACTGTAAATTCATGCATGTATCAATTTTCAAAGTTTCTCTTGACTTGCAGTCAAAAGTACAGCATCATGGAAAATACTTTTAATTTTAGTACAAAGCAGACAAAGGAGACATGCATTATAATCATGTTAGAGTGGTAGCTTGCTTACGTTGTAACCGCATTTTTTCCCTGTTTAACAAGGTGAACCTGTCATCGTTAAATATTGATGCTGCCATTTAACTGTCACAGCACTTGTATTCTCTATGGCTCATTAAGAAGTGTTCTAATGTAACTCAAGTCCGTTGCTTTAATTGTATCCAGATAGAACGCTATATATGCATATTGACTGTTTGAAATACTCTTTTACTTAATGTGAAGAAATGTTCTTTGATAGGGATGTGACACTGACTGTCGTTTCTTTCTGTTAAGGAAGAATGAAATAAGAAATGAAGCAGAGCAGAACAAAAGACAGGAGGAAATAGGTGAAAGGAAGGGAGGGGGAGTGGAGAAAGGAAGGATATGAACAGAAGAAAGAAAGAAGGCAGACACAAGGAGACCTAGGGAAGGAAGGGACCCTGAGTGTAGACACTGTCGAGTCAGTGAGTGTGGGTGGAGGAAGGAACACGGAGTGTAGACATTGTGGAGTCAGTGAGTGTGGGTGGGGGAAGGGACACTGAGTGTAGACATTGTGGAGTCAGTGAGTGTGGGTG
>CABHPP010129389.1:14427-42236 GCA_902168425.1 Peromyscus attwateri
GGAAGGGACACTGAGTGTAGACATTGTGGAGTCAGTGAGTGTGGGTGAAGGAAGGGACACTGAGTGTAGACATTGTGGAGTCAGTGAGTGTGGGTGGAGGAAGGGACCCTGAGTGTAGACATTGTGGAGTCAGTGAGTGTGGGTGGAGCCGAAACTGCCCTAGGCTTGTTTAACTGTATGCTTTTGCTTCATTTCTCTCTGACATGGTTGTTTTGATTTTGTTTATTTCGGGTACATAATAGAAAGGTACAAAGCAAAAGAAAACAAACAATAAAGAAAATAAACAACAAAACAGAAAAGCTGAATAAAACAAAAACCCTAGGGGAAGTAAGCTAAACAGGCAGGGAGGAGTTCATTGAGTATGCAGTGCTGATGGATTCTGGTTCAGAACACAGTGGCAGTCACACATTATTTACACCGTGCATTCTTTCTAGGATAGGGTACAAGATATAGAAAATCAAATACCTGAACTAAGTAAAACGATCTTGATTTATTGTCGGGTGTTTTACTTTTTTCTTCTATGATCATTTCAAAGAATGTCAGTATTCATCAGTACAACAGTGAACATTTATCTCAAGTAATAATCTCAAATACTTTAAAAAATGTACTTGCTTGTCTGTGTGTGCAACACGTGTGTGAGTGTGTGCGTGTGTGTATGTGCATGTGTGCATGTGCACGCATGTGCGTGTGTGTGTGTGTGTGTGTGTGTGTGTGTGTGTGTATGTGTGTGTGTATGCGTGTATATGAGTGAGTGAGTTCACATGAAGGCAGCACCAGGGTTTTGGATGCCCTGGAACTGGAGTTACTGGCAGTTATGAGCTGTCATATTTGGGTGCTTGAAACTAAATGTGGGTCCTCTGCCAGAACAGCAAGTGCTCTTAATTTCTGAGCCAGCCCTCCAGCCCTCCAGTTACTTTCAATATTAATACTATTAAAAGAATAATAGTACCTGTTTTCATTGATAAAAGTATATGCAATTGGCTTTCAGATTAGAATCACTACTTTCCTTAAAGCCCATTTATTTTTAATTTTTCTTGGAGGAATGTTGATAAATAAAGAGGACAAAATTAGCCTACCAAAGATAACCTGACTTTATTTGCCGAATTTTTTAAACCTCCACCTGGCTTACAAGTATAACACAGGTGGTAAAGGGGCACAGGGAAGAAACTGCTGACATGACCACGTCACAATTTCATAACAAGGTTTTTATTCAGGATATGAGAGAAAGAATTGCCAGAGACATCTGCAAGAGTCCAGGGCAGAGAGAGAAAGAAGTGGGTTGAGTGCAGTCAGGAGACTGGGCATGGCCAGAGCTATCTGTGACAATAGGGGGAATAACCAGAAATAAAGGATAGGGAAAGCGTAGGGAGAATAGCAGGAACAGAGACAGAGTAGTGAGAGGAGCTGGGCTATAAGAACGATGGGTAACTGGGGGATGGAAGCCCATGAGATGGAGAGAGTTTAAGGTAGAAGAGGTGGTGAAGAGGGCTGAGATGCTAGTCTTTGAGATGTGTAACCATTACTTGTGAGTAAGCACTGAAGGGAAACTGAAGGACAGCATGGACCTTGATATCATTTAGATTCCATAGGTGTATGCTAGTTGGAGAGCCATATTTGTTTGTTTGTTTGTTTTGTTTGTTTTGTCAGAGGTAAGGAAAATGACTCCACTAGGCAGAGGGGAACTGGCTTCCCAAGTTCCTGAGGAATGCTGGATTTTATCTAACCACTAGAAACCCTCTTATAGTCCATGTTGAACTGGACCTACACTCAATTTTGGTTGAGTCAGGGGACCTGCCCTCTTTTAGTGGGGGGCATTAACTTTTGGTAATTGAGAAAATAGACTATTCTGAACCACAGATTGCCATGAAACAATTTACATGAGCATCTAAAGGCAGAGGAAAAGAAGTGCAAGTCAAAAGGGGAAGTTCACTGTATGGTTGGTTGCAGCATCGGGATGGTCTGTGTATCAAAGCCAGTTTTCTCTACAGGTCTCAGAAAAGGGGAAATCAGCGTCTGCTGATTTTGATACAACCCAAGAAATGTATTAGATGTCAGAATATGTAGCTATAGACAAAGCTTTGTGTTAATCCATATTATAAGACCTGAAATAACCCAATATAATATTGTTGCTTGCCCACTACATCTTATCTCACCTCATTTATGCTGACTTTATCAGTCAAACTTAGGCAGTCTGTGGGATCTTGACAACCTCAAGCAAGTTTGCTCTCCCTGTAACACTATTGGCTTTACAAACTAGTACACTAAAAAGTCTTCCTTCAGAGTATTTGGAACATTTAGAGGCATAGAATGGCAGTTTGTGTTGCCTTCCATTGTTGTCAGTATGTTTCAAACTCTATAGATATTCTACAGCTCTTCTAATATAGTGGTAATGTAATTCTAAGAACTAACCTGTAAGCCCCATCTGCCTCAAAACAAGAAAACTTCCTGGAATTCTGGGATTTGTAGTTCTTGGTAAATAACAAAGCCTCTTGGGAAAATATGGTGGTCATATAGCTCTTTCCCTATGAGCCTCTGCAAAATGTTTCTTGAGATCACTCAGCTGGGAATTTCAAGAAGTGGCCCTAACCAAAGTCCATCTTGGTCAGTGTTTAATATTTAAATTAAGCCTGCTTCAGATTTGGTTCAGTATGGTGGAATTGGTTTTTCTCCAAAGAATATCAGGATTAACAGTAGGTATAATGTGTTGCTATCTTTTTGCTTATTTTTGGTACTAGGTATGAACCTTAGGGACTTCTAAAGTGAGGAAATCCTCTTCTATTCAGCTATATCCAGCCATCAGAGTTCTTTTAATTGGCTTATCCCCAGTAATATGCTCTAGATCTCATCT
Source organism: Peromyscus attwateri (assembly GCA_902168425.1). Taxonomy (NCBI): domain Eukaryota; kingdom Metazoa; phylum Chordata; class Mammalia; order Rodentia; family Cricetidae; genus Peromyscus; species Peromyscus attwateri. Next base: position 17,276 of record CABHPP010129389.1, read on the forward strand.
ACCTATTTTTTACCTCTACATCTTCCTTAGTGAGGCTTATGTAAGTCTTTGTCACAGTTTCTAGTGGAAGTTGTTTTTTCTTGTTAAATTTTCAGTGTTCGTATATGTAGGGGTAATAGTATGCAATTAGCTATGTGTTTTGCAAGCATTATCTGAGACAATCTGAAGTTGTCTTTTAATCATCCTTTTTTAGGAAAGAAAAAACTATAATTTTTAATGAATTACAGTTTATCAATTCCTTCATAGAGCAATGATGCTCTTGGTGTCATTTTGGAAAGGTCATCCCAGAACCCAGAGGCATCTCTGTCTTCTTGGATATTATCATCTAGTATTTAACAGTTTTCAAAACTGCACTTATTCTGTGACTCAAATTAATGGTGAATTTTATTACTTTTTTGAAAGGTATTAGGTTTAGGTCTAGATTTAGTTTTTATATCTAATAATCCTGTTGTTCCAGCTACATTATTATTGAAATTTTGGGTTTTTTTTTAATTTCACAACCTTTAATCATTTGTCAAATATTAGTTGAGTTTTTCATGGTTGTCTGTTTCACAGCCATGTTTCCTGTTTTGTAACAGCACAAGGACTTGCTACTTATTTTAACTTCAGAGTGTATCCTAAATTTTGATGTAAATCTTCCAGCTTACACTTCTTCAATACTGTATTTGCTTTTCTAGGTCTTTTTAATTTCTGGATTAGAGGTGGAGTTTCTCTGTGTCCTAGTAGTCGTTCCCAAATAACCACACAGAGGCTTATTATTAATTATAAATGCCTGGCCAATAGCTAGGCTTGTTACTAGCTAACTCTTACATTTTAAATTAACCTATTTCCTTTACATGCTGTCACATGACTCATGGCTTGTTACATCATTTTGTACATATCCTGCTTCTTCTACATCTGCCTTGAGATTCCTCATACTCTACCCTTCTTACTCCCAGCATTCTCTCTGTCCCGAAAATCCTACTTAGCTATCAACCAATAAACTCTTTATTAACCAATGAAAGTTATACATAGTTACAGTGTACAAAGATTGTTCCACCGCACTGGATCCACTTTAGAAGTATATTATTGCTATCCAAAAAATAACAACTTGATTCATGTTTTTTAATGAGATAATGTTAAATGTATAAATCAAGTTAAGATTGACCAACATCTCACAGTGTTGAATAATTTGTTTTTAAAAATTCATTAACATGGAACATCTCTATTTGATGCCATTACCTATTTTGTAAGAGTTTTACAGTTTTCTCTTGGTGGAGGTGGGAACTAGGGGGTCAAGTCCAGAGCCTTGTGGCAGCCAGACCTTATGCATGGAGAATTAGGAGCAGGAAATGGTCTAACTGATGGCCAAGTGGGACTGATTGGAAGGCCCTGGCTGTCAGTAAAGGGAATTGGAATAAAACATGAAAACTCCAGCAAAAAGGAACAGACAAAAGCCTAACAGCCCATAAAGAGATGATGGATATATTAGAGCAACAACAGTAGGAGGGCAGCTCCAAGTAGAGTTCCCATGTGTCAAGACACCAGTTCTAAGAGCAAATGCTCTCTGAACATCATCACAATGGCGACTGGCAACCTAAAGAAACTCATTTCGAATTGTCCTCTGAGCCCTTTTGACAGCTGGATATCCACTTCCCTACCTCTGCCATTGGGCTGGAAAGTGAAGTGGCATATCTAATCGGAATGCTTTTGGCCAGCTCAAATTTTTTTCCCATCCAGCTTTAGGTTTGACAGATATTTTCTGATTGATTAAATTTATCGCATGATTTGCATACACTTACTTCCAGCCAACCAGAGCCCCCATGTTCACTCTACCAGGGCACAAGGCAGCATTTTTGCCAATTAGTCAAAGGCCACAGTCCAGCTCTCAACAGGCTTTGGCTGAGTAATTAAACCCCAGTGCTCCTTGGAGAAGGAAGAAAAGAAAGATCACACCTGAGACTCATGAGAGATAGACTTGTGGGGCATCTGGCAATTGAAATGGGGAACTCAATTGCCCCCTCTCCTGTGGTGAGAAATACTGCACCTGCTTCTCATGCAGGGAACTTAACCATTCCTCAAGGTCTCCTGCTCTGAGATCTGCTGTTCCTCCCCTGCCCTTAGAGACCTGGCAGAGAGGAGACATGCTGCCCCTGCTACTCATATTAATCATCTGCTCTGTACAAATCGCTCAGCAAGGGGCTTCTCTTGGGTAGTGTCAACAGATGTTCTGAGAGCTTAGAGCTTGACACTTGGCTTCAGTCATTTTCTTGGCACCCGAAGGCTACTGGAGCACAGAAATATAATACAACCTCTGTTAGCATTCTATAGCTACTGAAGGTCTCAGAGTTTCTACTTTCCTGGACAAGTTTTCTGCCTTTCAAACTATTAATTATTCATTCATTATTATTCCTCTCTGGAAAATAAATGTTCACCAATATTTCTTTGTGTTGTACTCTCTGCCCACACCGTTCTTGGAGGGAAAACAAGACAAGAACGCCATTGGGAGAACATGAAGTTGGGAGGGTAAGGAAGTGGGGAGGAGCTAGGAGGAGATGAGGGAAGGGGAAAGAATAGGATCAAGACAGGTTGTTGGAAAACATTAGTTTTAAATATCAAAACGAACCCAATTGGAGAATTGACTGCTCACTAATTAAAATTTTGTGTATGTGTTCTTATAATTGCACCTATAACATTTTTAGTGTGCTATCCTAAATAATACTATATTTTTAATTTCAGATTCCACATGTTCATTTCTGGAATGGAAGATAACAACTTAACTTTTGGGTTAATTGTTAAAATCTGATAATGTTCCTGTTTTGGTTAGGGTTTCTATTTCTGTGATAACGTCACGATTCATTTGACTTTTACTTCCACATCATAGTCTGTCATTGAAGGAAATCAGGACATAAACATGAAGGCAGGAGCTGATGCAGAGAGCATGGAGGAGTGCTGCTTACTGGCTTGCTTGTTATGACTTGCTCAGCCTACTTTCTTAAAGAACCTGGGATCACCAGTCCAGGCACAGTTCCAGCCAGAATGGTCTGGTCCTCACCCCATCAACCACTAATTGAGAAAATGCCCTACAAGCTTGCCTACAGCCTGATCTTAAGGAGACATTTTCTCAATTGAGGCTCCATCCTCTCTATTGATTTGAGCTTGTGTCAAATTTACATAAAACTAACCATCATAATTACCTAAATTAATCTTGTGGCATATATGATTGTATTCTGAAGTGATTAAGTTATAATGTCTGTCCTATACTTGATGGTATTGTAAAAGATTTTAAGGGATTTTGATTTTTCTTCATCCGATTCTCTGTTTTTGTATTTTGTTTATTATCTCAATAAATACATCACATAAAATGGGCGCTGGTCTGCAATACTTGATATTTCTAGATATTATAAAGACTGTAAAACTTAAACTTATTAATAAGAGATACAGCATATTTGAAAAAGTGCTTGCATTTGAGCTTGAGGATCAAACTTGTTTCCCTAGCAACCATGCAAAAAGAGGGGTACAGTCACATGTACCTGTAACCCCAGAACTGGGGAGATAGGGAGTTCCCTACAGTTTGCTTGCCATAGAGGCTAGCTAAACAGATGATTTTTCTGGTTCAGTAGGATACCCGTCTCAAAAATTAAGAAGGAAAAGTAATTAAGGAAGACATCCTATGGCTGCTGTCTGTCACATACATACACATATATGTGCACCTGAACGCACATGCCCACACATCCAACACACACAGGGAACAAAGAGAATTAAACCTATGGTTAAGATCTATGAACAATGAAAAAATGAGAATTTGGACAAAATATATTCAGATGTACCAAGAGAGATTTCATATACAAAGCTCAGCTCTGTGCATTACAGATACTTCAGACACTGACAGGTCTTATGCTTGTGATGAATTAAAGGCTGAAAAATGTGGAGCTATTTGGTAATTGCATGGGAGAGACCAGTATCCTTTATATTTATTAAATAATAAGATAAAAGTTTATCTTTCTGGCTAAGTAACTTAAGTGAGCTGTTAAAATTCAAATCAAATCCAATCGACTTGTGACTACATATATTCACCAAATTTAATAAAAAAAATAAATATTTCAATGAGAGTATTTTAATTATTTAATAACATCACTAATAATGTAGTAAGCAAACTATTATTGAAATATGTTTGAATATATTCTTTTACATTAATTAAATATTTTCTTGTGATTATTTTCACTTTTTTTTAGATCTGAGAGGATGAACTCGAGGTCTTTTGTATACTAAGCAGAGAGTGGGGTGCACCTGAGCCTGTTTTTATTCTACTTATTTTTATGAATCTTCATTTTAATTGAGCACTTCTCTTAACCAACTCCACTTTTTTACTTTCCTTAATAATATTCCTTCATGTCAAACATAATGCACTGAGTGAAAAGACCTATATCAAACTCGGATATCAGTTGGCAAAAGGTTGGGTAGAGGACATGTTCTACATAGCCATTCATAGAATTCAAATATATCAGGAATGTCTGACACTGGCCTATAATCTTTCTAACTGTTTCCCAAGTTTTTCTCTCTCCTCAGTTGGGGGAGAATGAAAAAAAATGTAATCATATTGGAAGTTGACCTTTATGCCTGTGGAAGGTTATAGTGTGTGGAATTATATGCGTTCATTTCCAAGCTCAGTGAAGCTGTGGTACTACCCCTAAAGACATAAGTGGTTTCCCTGGAGGAGCCCAATGAAAGGGAAAGTATTGTGATATGTATCAGATCATTACTGACCTCATTTCTAGACACCATACACCGGAAATATTCCCTATGAAGTTTCTGTTTTGTGGTGATGATTCTGAGAGATGAGTGTCAATATTTACTATATCTGTCTGTAAACTTGAGGATGGTGATTTTTCCTTGTGTCAGATCTAAAAGGAGGTGCTAATAATTCAGTATGCTCAGCTTTTGCCTTGTTTTCCAGGTAGGACAACAACTTCCTAGCTCTTTCCATAGGAATCAGAAGCCAGAAATCTAAGTGTTTATACTCATAACATCCATTTTCTTTCAGGAGATTTCTACATTCTGACTCTGGTTCAAGTCCAAATCAGTAATAATGACCTGTCTGAAAAATAAACTGCCAATGAATCAACTGTATGTAAGTTCAAATGTTGTTGGAATATCAATATACTAATATAGGAAATCAATATATGAAACTTCATGCTAGGCTTTGCAATCCCAAAAAGATGAAGCTGCATAATATTTCTCAAAATTTCTGAAACTATGAATAAAGGTGCTACCACAGCATAAAAATAAGCAACAAATGTCAAGTAAACATTCATAATTAAAATGTAGGTATTTATTTGAAAAGCTTTTAGTGATATCAAATTATACCAAAATGAAGCATAGGTTTATCACAAGGTAAATTACCTGTAAGTAAACCAGTAACATTGATGTATAAACCATAAATTGCTGAAAACAAACATTTAAACTTCTGCTGACATTAAATATGAATATGAGGAGACCTGAGCAACAAAGGCAAAGTAGTGACATAGTATCTCAGGGTTACATGTGTCATGTCTGACTAAGATATGTATGTATTGGCATGATGCTGTTAGTAATATGCATCATAATAACCAATGAATACAACTGGACATCCGAAAGAAGAAAGTGGTAAGTATAGATTTAAAGAATAATTATAGGAAATTTTTATATCACACTTTGTAAAAAGACACTTTTGTATAAACCAGGTAAATACAATGTGGAGACAAACCTAGAAAAAGAAATTGCTAAAATAGTTGAAAGCAGCCCCCAGTATCCAGATAAATAAAGATCTCAGTAGGCGGTTAACTTTTAGAATAAATTGCCATTTTCCAATTATGTCTATATCTGTGTAAATATTGAAATAAATAAAATTAAAACTGACTTTACTTTTTAGGACCAACTTACAAAGAGCCTGTGAGTTCCAACTGCATCTTCAGCTAAACAAACTGAAAATCAATTACTTTTCTTAGCTCCTTCAGAAACTGGAGGTCACAGAAAAACTACCCAGAGTGGTATGTTCTCAATAAGAATAGCCTTGCCTTAAGGGAAACTCTTTCACCAGAGCCTCACCAATTCAAGATTTCTCAGGAACTAAGGAACTCTGGAGAAATAAAACACGCCAGCCATTTTAGTGTTCTGCAGGCTCCCCTGCTGCCTACAGGGTACATGAGGCTGTTCTGTGAAGATCACAGCCTTAAGACACAGGCTCACTGAACCACAGGCAAATATAATTTAATAATAATTTTAAAGACAAGGAATCACAGTAAAGAAACAAATGTATGAGAGATAAGAAAATGAACACTCTGTGTCATATATAAGCAGATAAATGTAAGTGGAAAACTTTATTCCATTGTACACTTATTACACCATTTAGAATCCAGAAAACAACAAATTCGGGAAAGGATGTGAAGCAACTAGAACCCTATTTGTTTGTAAAGGGAAACAAGGATGGCACAGAAACATTAAAAGTATATTTATTGAGGCGTTTTATTGGTTCACTTTTGCAAAACTGAATGTAACCTTACCATATGTCCCATCAAGCCTTCTCCTTGGTAGTTTTCAAAAGAATTTTAAAACACAGGTAAGTCTGCAGATAGACGAGTACAGCATAGTAACTGATAATTGAAAAAAGAGACAATAAAGATATTCTTCAGGAAGTGAATAAATAAATGGCATATTAGATATCTGAAAACAGATTACTATTTAGCACGGAAAGTAAATGAACTATCAAGATGGGAAGATGTGGAGAAAACCTGGATGCGTATGACTAAGTGAAAGAAGAGGATCTATCTGTAAAAGCTTCACACCATATGGTCCCATCTACATGATGATCTGGGGAAAATATCAGGACAGAGATAACTTTAAAAAGTGGTTGCCAGGTGTTGGTGGAGGGATACCCACGATGGATCAAAACTCTTAGACTTCTGAGACAGGTAACAGCGAAGACAGATATGATAAAGGAAGTCAAAAGATTACTTTGCCATTTATTATCAAGCAAAATCTGTGCACAAATATCATAAGACAAATGGGGAATCTAAAATTGAGTCATCAGCAGCCACTTGAATTCTGCCACAGCTCCTTCCTCCCTGGAAAGCACTATGCATCCCTCAGCCCTGCCTTTTCTTTCAGTCACGTCCATTCCCAATGAAAACCCCACCTCTTGGACCAAAGCCTCCTCTCAATTGGCTAGTGCACTGGTGACAGAATTCCTGTAACACAGATATCTGACATAAGTAAGTAAATAAATAAATAAATAATTTTTTTTCTAAAATCAATGCATCATTGCATCTCTTGTATTCTAACATACTCATACAAAAGAACACATCTTTTGACAATAGAACTGAATAGACATGACAGAGACTGGCTCATAAAACCCAAATTATTTGCTATTATTTGATCTTTTATAGACACAGCTTGCTAACTTACTGATAGATATTTAAAAATTTTGCATTCAACCCCATTTTAGATTCTAAACCAATACAGAAAGGAAGAAGTCTAAAACCCCCAAATTCCCTTTCTGCACATATACAAAGCCACTAACTTTATGAATATCATACAGCAGAGCACTGCATTTATTCTGTTGTAGAAAGTGCACTGAAGACTCATAAACAACCCAAGTCCAAATTCTTCATTGTGATTGATTCCTGGTATTACATATCTCTATCTATCTATCTATCTATCTATCTATCTATCTATCTATCTATCTACCAGGCATTGTCTGAATACTCAGTTCTCCATCAATATACAGCAACCTTTGATGCGTTTTCATCTAACAACAACCTTTGAAAATGCATGGAGTAAATTAATAGTACAAGAGAAAAGAGATAAGTCCACTGACATTTGTGGATTTCCATAACTCTCAGTAACTGGCAGGCTGAACATGAAGAAAATGGGATAAAGTTAGCTTGAACAGTATAATCAATCAACAGGCCCAACTGATATTGCAGACTACTTCACCCAGTAACAGCTGAACGTACATTATGCTTAACTTGAAATGAAACATTCACTAATATAGGCCCCAAGTGTGTCATAAAACACACCCCAGCAGGCTGAAGAAATAGAAATCATCAAAAATGTGTTTTGGACCACTGTCAAAATAAATTAGACCAGTAGTGGAGAGCTAGCAATAACATCCTCAAATATATGGATATTATGTTATACACTCTTGAATCAAATAAATCTTGAGAGGAATTAAAAATTAATTAGAGGCAAATAAAAATTCAGTTTTAGCACATCTGCAGTTGTGAGATGTAGTGAAATCACAGCTTAGAGGAGGACTTCCATTCTCTACTTTCTATAATAGAAAAAAAGAATCAATGGTGGCAATCTAAACTTCTACCTTAGGACACTAGAAAGAAAGAAGTGCAAGCTAAATACTAATTAAACAAAAGAAATATACGAGCTTTGAGCAGAAATCCATGAAGTTGAAACTAGAAAATCAATAGTGAAAACAAGAATCTGGTTTTCTTAAAAGATGAATGTTAATAAATTTGATATTTCTATAGACAAAGTAATAAAGAGAAAAGAGAACATGACTACGTTAGTGAGCAGTAAAGAAGGACTCGGCACCACTGAGCCCATAGTGGCTACTCAAATAATAAAGTGACATTATGTTCAACCTCATGCCAATGAATTGAAAAATGCAATGAAATGGAACAATTATTTACCAGAATAGTAATATTTCTGGAATCAAACAAGAAGAAACAGGTAGATCAAATAATTCTGTAAGTATTAAAGAAGTACAACCAAGAATTAATAATTTTCCAAAATTGGCATATCAATTCTTGAAAGATTTGTGGCTGAGTTCTATAAAACAGGGAAGAGTTACATTACCCCTCTGTAATCTCTTCCAGAAAATACATTTTAAAAGAAGAGAATATTGTTAATATATTCTATAAAGCAGGACATAGCTTAAAAATACCAAACTGCTGAAAACAATAAGCCAAAAGTTTATAGGAAAAGAAAATATAGAATAAGATCACTTATGCATGTATTTATAAAGATTGAAAAAAATTAAAATAATTTAATGATATATTGTAGAAAGCATTATGTATTACAACATGGTGTTATAAACTACAGCTTGCTTGACATTTGAATATCAATTGATGTAATCAGCAAGTAAAGGAAAAAATATGATTATTTCAATAGTTAAAGAAAATCCTTTGACAAAATTCAGCCAACTTCAAATAGAACTAGCCAGAAAAGTAGGAACAGATGAATAAGAAAAGCATTTTGATGGAGATTTATTAAAAAAAAAATTCAAAATGTACAGTTGATGTATTTCACAGTGTGAATAAAATGTTCCCTTTAAGATCAGAAAAAAAGATAACATATCCTTTCAATATTCCCTCTTAGCAGAAATCCCAAGCAAAGTTATAATAGGAAAAAAGAAAATAATAACTAAAACAAACTACTAAGGAATAAATACAGTCATTTTAATGAGTAAAGAATTATACCAAGTCAGAATGGTACACTGTTAGTATTCAAGATCCATCATTGCCCTGAGCATGAATATGTAAGTAAAAATGTAATATAAATATATGATAAGTAAAAGTGAAAACCCTGATAAAATGTAATCCTCAATTGTGGAGAATTTGGTAGTCATAGGAAAACTCAGTTCATATGATAGGCCTATTCTCTTGATCTACATATTCAATGCAACCATGGTTGAAATTGTAGTGAGTTCCTTTGTGGGCACCTGGAAACTGAATCTGATATGAATACGAAAATGTGATTATAAAAAACTTTTATGAATGACCTGCACTGATGAATTAAAAAACGTATCATACCAAAATAAACAAAACTGTGTGCTATGAAACAGAATAGACAAATAAATCAATGGATTATTCCGGAGGTCCCAGGAAAAGAACGACACAAACACAGGCTATTAATATTGTTGAAGCAAACAAAAGGTCCATAACCTCAGTAGCCCTGGGAGGTTAGCTAGGATTTTAGTAGCAGGCAGGATTTACCTCCTGTTGGGTTGACCTACAGAGGCTTTCCAGTTAGATCCAGTTCTAACCAACTGTCTCCTGTGTCCTAATTGTAAGTAAGCCCCTTCAGCAATAGGTGCTTAACTTCATCCTCTGGGAAGCAACCAAGAACTATATCAATGGTGCATATTTTTTTTTGAGAAATCACTGAGATTCCCCTGACAAAGCATTTGAAATGAGGCTTTTCATACCTGTGACTGGTTTTTTTGTTAGCCTGTGTTCTTGTAGGGTGCATTATCAGCTCCAAGTAGCACAACAACATTTAATCTATGTATGCATACATTTACACTTACATGTGTTATATATTATTTATAGTAAATATAAAATAATGTCACTCCTTGCGGCTTTATTAAGCATCCCTGGTCTTATTCGTCCTTCTCTTACTGATTGCCATCCCTGCCTTGTCCAGGTACAGCCTCTCTCCCCATTTTTCTCTTGCTGCTGTAAATGAGAATGTGTCCATGAATGTTTTTCTCAGTGTGTTTGTTGATGTGCATTCTAAGGGAGCTAATTTTTATGTTAATTTGGTATATCCTGTTAATTTAATGAAATTGTTGAGTGATTCCAGAAGTAGTTTTCTTTTGCAATTATTGGGATATCATTCACATATATATATATATATATATATATATATATATATATATATATATAATTTCTCTTACAATTTGTGTTCACTTAATTTCCTTCTCTTTCTTTATTGCTTCAGAGAGTTCCTCCAGAATTGGATTGAAAGTCTATGAGTATTATGGGCGGCCCTTTCTTTTTCATAAAATTTATGGAATTGTTTTGAGATTTTCTCTATTTAGGTTGAGGGTATGTCATATAAAATCTTTACTGTCCGGAGGTGTGTTCTCTCTAGTCCTATTCTTTCCAGGCTTTTATTCTGACAGCATATTGGATTTTTTTTTTTCAAAAACCTCGGTATTAATTGTGATGGTCACTTAATTTTTATGTCTATGTTATCTATTGACCTGCATAAGTTGAACTAACCCTACTTTGAAATAACCCTACATTGGAAAAAAGCCAATTTGATCATGGTGAATGATATTCTTTGTATATGCTAGCATTTGCTCTGCTAGTATTTAACTAGGGAATTTTGCATCTATGTTCATCATGGATATTGTGCTGTAATTTGGTTTTGTTGTTATGTTCTTGTATTTTTACTCAGCTTGGGTATTAGAGTAAAACTGGCTTATGGAATGATTTTGGGAGTGATCCTTCTCTTTCTATTTCATTTTCCAAAAGTTTCAGAAAGATTGGTTGTAGTTCTTTGAGAATATGGTAGAATTTTGCTGTGAGTCCATGGGGACCTGGAAACTTTTAGTTAGAAGACCTTTTGCTACTGTTTCAGTTTAGATGATCTCTTCTTGGTTTAACTTGGATAGTTTGAATGAATCAAGAATTTTACCCATTTCTTCTAGATTCTTCAACTAAAAGGAGTAGAGTTTTTCTAAATATTTCTTTATAATACTATGGTTTTCTTCTGCAGCTGTTGGATAAGCCTCAATGTACATTGTAAATTGAAAGAAGCCCGTGTTGAAATTCCACACTGGCTGACTCGAATTCCATTACATAATGTGAAATTGAACATCATGCAGACAGCAGAATGATCTGAAGTCACCATCAAGAAAAGGAAGTATCAATGGAGGAGGCAGACCTTTGGGGCACTTCAATCTATTCTATTGATCATGTGTAATAAATAGATAAATGATAAATGATACCATGGTTTGCAGAAATAGAGTCCTGTTAAACCAATGTTTAGCATTTTATTATAAACTATGGACTTCTTTTAGTGATAATTATCAAGATTGGCTAGTACTAATCAAAATACACCAAATTAATTCAGTAAAGGAAATCATATGCAGTTTGAGGTGATGTATGCTTATATAAATTCAGTGTACTCACTGCAACATTTTGTTTTTAACTACTTAAAATTTTTATAGTGTGCATTATTTTTTAAGAAAAAAATGAAAATGGCAATGGAATAACAGTTGCCACTTAAATCTAAGAAAATTGCATCAAGTTGATATGATGCAATCATACAATTAGAGAGGCCATTTAGATTCCTGTTTTACCAGTCTGAAAAATATTGACACAGAATATAATAGATCCATGTGATAATATGATGAATTATATTATTTACTTAAAAATTCCTAAAAAAATCATTTTATCCTACAAAAGATCTTGGGCACCTATAGAAGATTATGGAAGAAAATAAAATAACTATTTAATTTGTTTTACTGAAATGATTAAGAGATACAAGTATTGTTTTTATACAAAAACTAGTTTCAGTGGGGTTTGTGCAAAATGAATAAAACCTTTGAAAATATTAGTTAAGCACCCAGGTACATATACAAAGGCAGGAAGGTACTTTTAGACAATAGAATAATTATCTCACAGAGGGACTAGAAGTTACAAGAACTAATTAGGAAACACAGTTTAGAAGAAAATGGACAAAAATCAAAGACTTCTGAACCATGTGATTGTTTGGGTTGAAACAGAATCAGAAATGAAGGGAAGGCATTAGGCTGAGACCTAAGGTACTGGGCATGGGATGCATAACAACCAAGATAACTATGCAGTATAATCTGAGGGTATACATTGAATTGGGGGGGAGGCTTAAAGTACATGTCTAGAGTACATGTGTAAAATTCATTTTCTCTGCTCACCCCTCGTAGAATGACTCCATTTATTAATCTCTGCTCGCCTATATGCATATTTTTCATCAAGAGGTGTACTGCTTCCCAAAATGTGTTTTGCATTTTAACAATGTCCCTAGCAACGTTGACACACTTTGAGTGTCAGGCTCTCCAGAATTAGCTATTTCTATTTCAAGTCTCCCTGTGTGCATTCCAATTAGAAAAGGTCTATCTGATTTTCATGCTTACTTATATTCTTATTCTCATAAGTAATCTTAAGATTAATTCATGATTCTGAAACTCAGATTTGATTTTGAGACATTTAATAGCAGGGTTTACATTTTTCTCATTTTAAGCATACTCCTCAGAGAGTATCCATATGGTAAAGCTAAATAGAAACTTACACATAATGTCATAATTTCATAAATTATAAGCATATGTACTGTTTTTGTGCTGTAGGTACTCCAAATACAACAGATCATTAATGAAGAAAAATAGGGCCTGATATATAGTACTGTGATCTTAAAATATATAATTATGCATAGGTGACATTGTGCTTTTGGCTGATCCAAATATCAGATCCAGAGACTTTCAACTGTTTTTTTCTACAGATGAACTTCCTCTAACTGCTTTATCTAAAAATACGTAGGAATCACCTGTCACCTTTTCCTCCTAATGAGATTTTGAAAACCATCTGGGGGCAGCTAGCTTTTCACCCTAAGGAATCAAATGCTGTCATTCTGCACTGAATTACACCCTATCCTCCTGAACTTAGAAAAAAATGTCATTGCCTATCCACTTTTTTTCTATTCATTAGAGTATACTTTCCAATATTACATAGTTGAATTGAATGATTGATAAATGAAAGTTTTCTTTTTAACTTTATCAGACACTCATCATTCCAAATATGTTGTTTTATTATCACTGCTTATATATTCATTTTTAAATGCTTATATAATCTGAGTTCTCTTTATATTGATTGTGTTGGTTTATGATATCAATTTGATCAAATGTAATAGTTATGTTTTAGAAAAGAATGACAGTGTGTCTGTTTGGGCTGATGGGTGGAAGGTCAGCATTGGAACCCTTTCATAATTCCTGGTTCTAATACTGGATTAGAATACAGTGTATCATAAATCCACAATATACTGTAGAGGATAAAATGAATAAGCATGAATTTGAGGAACATGTCAATTGCTATGCCTCTGAGGTAAACTGTATTCACAAGAACAATATTTTCTCTTAAAATGCAAATAATACCCAGAGAATGAGCATACTTTAGCCAGGCATGGTATTGATAAAGTGGACATCATTTCCCCCTTTACAAGTACAAAAACAAAGCTTTTATAATTTTTATCCAGGAACCACTTGCTTTCAAAGAGATATCTCACAAATTTGCTTCCTGAAAAATTAATATTAGTTCTCATTTCCATCAAATTTCTACAAATTTTACCTAACAACGTGTCAGTCATCTATAGTCACTTCTATCAGCTACAGTGGGGCTAACTTTATGATTTTTAAGATTTTCATTCTGAAAGTTGTTTAAGCATGGTGACTATAAATCTATAAGATTTATAAATGTAGAATATTCACACTAATTAATATTTCCTCCAAAAGAGCCTCTTGCTACTTTATAGAATGGACTTAAAATCAACAAGAAAAGACTGAACAGATGAGAAAAAATATCACAGTTGTAGTGGAACAATGATGGAAAGCAAAACTGAGCACAAAATTTTAATTTTCACACATTCTAAAATAAAATTTTCAGAAGATGTGATGGAAATAAATGCTAAATATTTACATTTTAGGTAGAAAAGATCTTTAAAATGATCAATCAGTCATTTTGAGGTAAGTGCATAGCAATAGGTAATTCCCAGGAAAAGTAGTAGATACCCATCAAATGTGGCAGAAAGCGTTAAATAATTCATATGTGAATTAAATAATTAAATAGGCAGAAAATATTCATAATTGCAGTTAATACACTTGTAGAACATTTTGTCTATCTATCTTACAGTGCTCTGCATGTTACACTAGTTTCAAGAGATTAATTTATCCTGGGGTCCACAACACAGAAGGCAGCTTTAGTGTCATGACTGAACAGAGGGACATAGGAATTAACAACAGTACACAGAGTTAAACAATGTGCAGCATGCTCAATGGAATCATCACTGTGGCTGGGTTTTAACAAGCATTTTAGTTAGCACACGCCCCACTACACATGGCAATTCCTTTCTTAAATCAACAGATATGGAAAGAAGGCAATTGCTACACGTTAACTTGACAACTCTAGTAAACTATATAGTGATTTCTCATGGGAAACGTTCATACTAAAATAGGTAATTATTAGTGAAAATGTCTCTGAGCAAAAATAAATCACTTTCAGTGTCACAAGGACTGCTGACTCAGGCTTTGAGCCTACTAAAATGACTCACTGCTTTATGCCAGGTTTCTTTTCTTTCTTTTTTTTCATAATTTATTTAAATAGTCTGAAATGCTCAGATTTATCTTTGCTTCAAACTTTCCCTCTTTTCTAAACTACAGAGGTTAACTGTTCTTGCAAAGACACCTTTGAAGTAGGTAAAAGACACGATGATGGAACTAGAGATTTGAATCACATCTTCTAAAGCAGTTTTAAAATCCTTGGTGAAAAAGGAAAGTCTCATTAAGAAATGATCATTGTTTCTGACCTAGCTTTTGTGAGCATGCTTGGAAATTAGTTTTTTTTTTCTAACTTAAGAGTCTCTTTATCCAATAGTCTATTTTTAGTGATTATTTATTCTCTCTCTCTCTCTCTCTCTCTCTCTCTCTCTCTCTCTCTCTCTCTCTCTGTGTGTGTGTGTGTGAGTGTGTGTGTGTATGTTGCATTCACATGACTGTCCAAGTGTGAGCATCCATGTACAAGCACAAGGAGTCTAGAGCAGGACAGGAGGTGGCTTCCTCTCTCAGGATCTGCCTGTCTCCACCACCCAATACTGGGATTGCATGAATGAACATGGGGATCTAAACAAAATGTCCTCATACTTGAAAAGCAAACACTGTCACCCACCAAGCTATCTCTATAGCCCCGAAGAATCTATTTATAAGCCTACAAATTTATTTTTACTTCTCTCCTAGAAAGTAATGACTATATAGTCATTAAATTTGGGAAATGTGCAACAAACAAAATAAATTAATTGTATGAGTAATGAAGTATTCATTTTTGCTTTGATGAAATTTTATTCATTGAATATACATGTACATACTTTTCTGGATTGTCTTATCTGTAATTTTAAAAGTTTAATTATATATACAGGCCACTGAAATATGGAAACAATACAGAAGTACATGTAATATGAGGGGATATTTCTCTTATATATGCATAGTTCTTGACTCTGTTTTGGGAAAACACAATCTTCCTTTGAAATGAGACCTTGTAGATCTAACATTTGGCATCGAGGTATTTAGGAGTATCTTTCCATGCACATAATTAAAATCTATCATATGTATTATATATATGTATATATATATGTATATATATATATATATATATGTCAACATATATCAATGGGTACATGTACCATGAATCTTAGAGAGTCTAATTAATAAAATCAAACCTGAGGCCAATTATTTGGGTGAACACTGGAAGATCAGAGAGACAGAACAAGCCACAGCTAATCTCACCTGGCCTACTTCTCAGCTGATCTTGTTTCCTCAGACTGGAAGCCTCTGTATCCTCATATCTGAATGGCTCTCAGCTGAACTGTGCTTCTCAAAACCTAAAAGCTTAACGAGCCAAATGCTTCTAGTTTCTGGTCCTCACACCTCATATACCTTTCTACTTTCTACCACCACTCCCTGAGATTAAAGACTTGCTTTCTGGGATTTAAGGCGTGAGTCACCATACTTGGCTGTATCCTGGAACACATGGATTTCTGCCTCTGGAATGCTAGGATTAAAGGCGTGTGCTACCACTGCCTAACCTCTGATTAATATTGTGGCTGTTCTGTCTCTGACCCCAGATAAGTTTATTAAGGTACACAATATTTTGGGGAACACAATACCACCACAGGTACATACACATATTTGGGGTTTTTTTAAACTTAATATTATATCAGGAGAACTTTTCATTTGTATTTTTCACTTTTTCATTCATTCCTATTTGTGTTAATTTGTTTTTGTTTTGAACATAAAGCTCTTTAGAGTTAATGATTTGGAGAATTATAAAAAGGATTTATGAAGGAAATATAAAGCCTTGCCTTGGACTAGACAAAAACAATGAGTAGGAAACAAGTATAGGGCTGTGGATCAAGGGGCATTATAGAGACAGACAGATGCAATAATTCCTTTACCCACTGAAGATACTTGTTTGCTAGGAACAGAATTTTTTTCTGTGTTTCTATGTATTCAATTCTATACACTCAGTTTTGGCATTTAAGGCCATCAGGGTTTTGTGCCATTCTGACAGTCTGTCAGAAGGCATATTAACCACTGTGATCTCTCTACTTCGCTGAACAAAGACAGGGTGTCATGAATATGTGAAACTGTCTCTTTGATTTGCTGCTAATAATTTCATATTGATGAAGATAAAGCAGCAGGAATGTCCAGCATACTGACCAGGCCTATTTGAATGTGTTAAATGTACAGGAGATGAGCAGACAGACAGAGAAAAACCAAGAGCCATAACTGCACTTACAGAAACAAATGATGTAACAAGCTATTAGGGAAAACTTAGGTAATAATTTTGTTATTTTTAAATTCTTTTATAATAATTATAGTTTAATATTCACAAAATGCACTATTGGCCAATTTGAGTGTCTATACACAACTTAGAAATATTGATATATGTCTGAATCATTATTCACCCTACTGCTAATGAATGAGCATTGTGTCTGATGTAGGCAGTGATGATTGCTTTATTACCCTCTTGTAGATATACCACAAAGGGAAATTAAGATGGATACAAAAATATCTACATGCAAATATATACTGATAATTGTTGTAATATAAATTCTGATAATGACGTTGAGACTGAGGGAAGGAATGTTCTTGGCATTGAGGAGTAAGGCTATTTCTGAAATTTCATTGGAATTAGATAAATATATTACATACAAATGGTAGAGGAGCTACCATTGTAAGAATAAGCTTTATAGACATGAACAATATTTGCATTTCACATAATGCATATCTACACAGTATTGCTATGATGACCTTTTCATCAGTTAAAATGGTTTTGATGTTCTTGTATGATAACTTCTGTATTAGGAACAATACACATCAGCACTAATTTAGTATAGACATTCGCTCTTAGAAAGCTAATGGGGAAAACAGGGAAAACTGAAATATTTTCCAAGAGTGAATGGAAAGTGGAAGACATCCTGCATGACACACAATAGAGGTATTTAACTTGTGCAAAACTCAAAAAGCCTTCCTGAAAAAATGATTGCTAGGCAGAAGTTTATGATGTATTAGATCTGTGAGGAGAGGGTCCCTCAGATAGAAAAGTTGTGAATTTGTAGCAACAGATTCCAAAGAGAACATCTTGTGCTCAAGAAATGAAAGCCATTAGGAGCTAATACTGTATTAGAAACAAGCAGCATTATCTAGATTCTCCACAGCTTGAGATGGATGTAGGAAACAACTTCTCAATGACACGGGTGACTGAGAAAATGTATCCGTGTACACTGTGTGGCAGACAGTGACTTGGAGAGGTCCAGAGATGGTGACTCTCTGAACAGAGGGTAAGGATGTGTGTCAATGCTGCTACAAGTTCATGAGCACCTCTGAGAGTTGGGTATCAGAAACTGAAAAGGGAGGTGGTATCAAAAGGCAGGGATCCCTTCATTCATATGTCTCCAGGTCCCTGTGTCCTCTCCTCTTCCCTAACTCAGTGGGAGTCAGAGTGTGACACACACATAAGCTGTGTTGTGACTGTAAAAAGGGAGGAAAGACAAGTTGTGTATGGGTCAATGCAGTAGCTTGGACATAACAGTGGTGGGAAACAGGAAAAATCGTAAGTTCTTGTTTCTTGTCTGCCTTTCCACTGCTGCTACAGGATGCTCAGTATCAACATGGTCCAAAGGTAAGAGACATTTGGAGGGTGTGGACACATTTAAATCAGTGGGCTGGATACTTTGTGTAGGTGCGAGAGGGGAGCCGAGTCTAAGTGGACGCGGAACAACTATACATCTTAGCTGCGTACAGATTGTCAGCATGTATAGCTGCCACGGTCTTGGCTCACATCTGTGGAAAAGGAGGGCAGGTCTCAGCTTGAGGACAACACTGTCTCACTATCCTCTTCTCATCCACACCTGATGAACTTTAGAACCACAGTCCAGGAAAAGATAAGTGTGTCTATCTCTTCATCGTGAGAGAAGATTTTCCTTCAATGCTTTTGTTTTCTTTGATCCTTTTAGTTTTCAATTGTGTAGCTGTGTTTTCTGTCACCAGCTACACTACATGTTCTTTTCCTTTCTAGTGTTGCTGCTTTCTCTTTCCCTTCATCAGTTTACAAATAGTCCACCTATATTAACCTTTGACTTCTCAGTTTGCTCTATAATCACAGTCGGCCACATTCTTTTCCATTGCACAGACTGTACTATGGACCTGTATTGTTTTCTATCTGAATTTCCTGGGTTTTCTGTTGTATGAGCACTTCTTTTGCTTACTGTTGGTGTCAAACTGGTAACTGACCTCTCAAAGGAAGAGTGCTTGTTAAGAAGACCCACATAGAAAAGTGCTAGCATATACAAAAATCGAAGCACAGAGAGAAGAAAGATGACAAAGCCAGGCAATAGAGCTCTTTCAGAAGATCCTATTTAGGTAACTGAAGCTGAAGATATTAAGTAAGATGCAATGATAGACAAAGAATTCTAAATTCTAATTGTTATTTATTATTTATTTATTTATGTATTTATTTATTTATTTATTTATTTATTTATTTATTGGTTTTTCAAAGCAGGGTTTCTCTGTGCAGCTTTGGTGCCTGTCCTGGATCTTGCTCTGTAGAACAGGCTGATCTCAAACTCACAGAGATCCACCTGCCTCTGCCTCCCGAGTGCTGGGATTAAAGGCATGCACCACTGCCACCCAGCTCTAAATTCTAATTTTTAAAATGATCAGAAATTTCAGCGTCTTCATTTTTAATGGGGTGTATAAGAACATACAGGATTTGGATGGAAAACTTAATGAAGAGAAACAGATTCTAAAAAAAAAATAGAACTAAATATAAATATAGCTTAGTAAATCAAAAATTCAGTGTAAATCATCTCCTGTAGACTAGACGAAGGGAAATAAAGAATACCAAGGTTGAATTGTGGAATTCTGTTATAACAAAATGAAACAAAATAAATTAAAACCTCTAATTCTAAGACTATGGTTGACTATTAAGGTATTAAATTTACCAACATCTGACACAGAATAGGGAAGTAAAATGTAATTTAAAGGCATAGCAAACATACTTGAGTAAAATAATAGCTAAAATTGCATGAACAGAATGAACCCCTCTATTAGTCATTAGATAATGTAAAGAAAACAGCAAAGAAAGGAAACTCAAAAGTACAGAAGGAAAGTACCACGTTTTTACAAAAGCAAACCAGAAGACTGGCTTGTAATTTTCTTTTACAGAAATTGTATATATAGTCAATATCATGAAATTTAAAATGTAAACCTAGGAGTTGTGACAGCATTCACAAGACCCGCACGAGAACAAGCCAGCCAAAATCTCAGCATGGACCAAAGAGGGACCAGTGAAATTTCACTCCTAGTTTAGAAGCTGTTTGCAGCTGATGGATTCTGGGAGGAGGAGAGTCAGTTTTCTTCAGTGATGTGAAGGTATTCATGATCCAGTAGATCGTCCTACACCAATGCACATATAGACAATAGTAAATAGACTCAGTAGATTTTAAAATAGAGCACAAAATCTTAGAAGAGAAAAGCAGTAGAGAGTAAAGGGGAGACTTGGATAAAGAAAAGGGGGAGTGGATTTTATCAAAATTCACTATGTGCATGTATGAAACAGTCAAAGAATAAAAAGCACTTTAACGATAGCTTTAAATATATTACCAATACATTTTGGAATATATGAGGGAAATGAGAGAAATAGAACCCAGTCACTCTGTGACTTTAAGAGATTTTATTCTCCAATAATCATACTTCTTTGCAGTCTTGTTTTATCTGTCCCAGAATGTGAGGTAACTTGCAAAAGCACATTTAACCATAAATAACTATAGTTTCCAAGTCACTGTCTTCAAATTAAAATAAACTTCAGACTTGGCTGTATTCCAAACCAGGAAAAACTCTTGCTCAGACAAATTAATACATTTTAGAACATGAAAAGAAAGAATAGCAGATGTTCCCAAGGAAGGGAAAGTGATTTAAAAATCAGTACATTCTGGAACACAAGCAATGAAACAAAACATTAAGCAAAATGTGGAGCAGCTGTTGGGCTCTGCGTCTCAAGTGGTTAAAGTTGCAGTGAAATGTGCTGAAACACTGAAAAGAAAGACTAAATTTTGTGGAGAAATTTCCAAAATTATCAAATAAATACAAACTAAAAATTATCCAATTTGATTAATGCAAATCATGTAGTACTTCAGTGAAATATGAGTTAGTGCAATGGTTAGATTGAATTGTCCTTAAACATGATGTGAAATAACCTGGAAGAGCAATATCAATGAGGTATTTTCTATATTAGTTTGGTCTGCCAAACACTTTCAACTTTGAATTGCTTTTGACAGGATATTTTATTACAATAACAAGAACAAAACTAACACAGGAATACTTAACTTCATGAGCATTAAATCAAACAAGCCCAATAATATATAAATTAATGAAGTAGCATTATCTTATCACCAATTTTGTGAGGACTATTTTAGTTTGAATCTGAACTGGCCATGAATGGTTTATGTTCTGCATATTTGGTCTGTAGAGCGAGTGTATTATTTTTGATTATAGACATTTAGGTTTTGGGGACTTGCTGGCAGTAGTGAATAACTAGGGGTGGGATTTTAAAGGTTATGCCTGTCCCTAATTATTATTTTTTTAGACAACGTTTCTCGGTGTAGTTTTGGTGCCTATCCTGGATCTCAATCTGTAGACCAGGCTGGCCTTGAACTCACAGAGATCTGCCTGGCTCTGCCTCCCGAGTGCTGGGATTAAAGGCATGTGTCACTGCTGTCTGGCCTGTCCCTGGTTCTTATCTTACATTTTCCTGATCCATCTTGATATTAATAGCATCCTACACATACTCTTCCTCTAGCTAAGATCTTCCAATGTGATTTCTCTGCCATAATACATAAAATTCATTTGAAATGGTAAGCCAACATAAAGCTTCTGCTTATGAATTGCTTTCTGTAAGACACAAAACCAACTAATACAAAAAACTGGTACCAAGAATGTGATTGCCTGTGTCTAAACATCATCTTGTAGGTCTTAAGTCTTGGAAAATATCTTGACAGGGGAATTTAAACAAAGTTAGAGATGTGTGTAATACAAATCTTGGAATGCTCTAAGCAAACATGAAGGGTGATTTTCGCAGGAATTTAATTAGAATGCCAGTAGAAATGAACACAATAATGACTACTCATGAAGTTTCAGATGGGCATAGGGGCTGTCTCAGGAACTGGAATAGGTGTCATTCATATTACAGTCTAGCAAATAGTTGGTCCACATTTTACATGTTATAATAATCTGATTTTTTGATAAATTCAAATGTAGTGTATTAAGTAAATTGGTAAACAAAATGTTAGGCAAGACTGCATAGTTATGGAATAGTCATTGTGTGCTGATTTTAGCATTAATGTGAGACTCAGGATCAAAAAGTGTACAAGAAAGATAAGAAGATAGAACACAGTGATCTAAAGAGATGAAAGGGGAACAAGAATAGGAGGATTGAACAGGGAGGGAAATGGGTGGACAAAGAAAAGGAGGTAATAAGGGTAGGATAAAATTACACTAAAGGCCTGTTGAGAAGCCAAAGGAGACCTACTACCATAGACATTTCCTAAAATATATACACATATATGAAAGGAAATTAAATGGAGTCACCTTATAATGGGGGAGACAATATCCTAACCAGGTCTGTGTCACCAAGTAAACCTCTAGTTCCAGGAATGGGTTACATGTTGTTGATTGATTGGACAAAGGTTATCCATAACCCCTGGAATATCATAAGCTATTGCCAATGCTATTTGATACCCTCCACAACCTGACTATCTAAGAACTTATTGCTGAGGACACCACTTACTTATGCCATCGAGTATGGAGAAGCTGGGGTTCAAGTAGAAAATTCACTCATATTGATTAGTATTTATGGTGCTTGGAGGTACTTTACACACTACAAAGGAGAAAAGTAGTCATCATAATACACAGTTAAAAACCTTTTAACCTGAAACAGCAACGTAACTGTGAAATAGACTGATTAGATTTAAGGCCTACTCCATTAGATGAAATCCATACCTAGCCAATAAACTGAGGCTAGGTAGCCATAAGTCTTAGAGAAAACTTACTATTATTCATTCTGCTAGAGGAATATAGAAATAAAATGACTTTTAGTGATATATTACTATACCCATAGATCAGTACACAACTCAACCCTCATCAGAGAAGCTTTCCCTTGCAGTTGATGGTAATTAACATAGAGAGCAACAGCTAGACAATGTGCAGAGTGAAAGTTTTTGGGTTACTCAGCCCTATATAAGATGTCTTTATCAAACCCCAGTTTTACAAGGCTCAGGGATCTATGCAGAAGGGGAAGCAGAAAGATTGTAAGACACAGAGGTGGTAGACTTCAAGAAAATGGTATCATCTAGGCACAAAATTGTTGATTCTCTATAAACTTCCAGAGACTGTGAAATCATGCACAAAACCTGCATAGGTTCACACCAGATAGTCCCAGCTTAGATAAGGAAAAATGTATAGAGAGTTCCATACCAAACCAAGGAGCTATCTGTGATACCTACTGGGGTAGGAAAAATCAGTTTCTTTCAATGTAGTGTCACTTTGTATATCAATCACACTCTAGGGCATGGTCCATGGCCAGGAGTAGTTAGCTAGCACAAAACAGACTTCATGTTTGTTGTTTGTTGATGTTGTTGTTGTTGTTGGTGGTGGTGGTGGTGGTGGTGGTGTGTGTGTGTGTGTGTGTGTGTGTGTGTGTTTTGTTGGTTTGTTTTGGTATTTTTGTGTTTTGACATCTGTGTGCCTTTTGTTTTATGCTATTTTTTAAGAGAGTGGGAGAGAGAGAGAGAGAGAGAGAGAGAGAGAGAGAGAGAGAGAGAGAAAGTAGAGAACATGTGAGAATATACAGTTGAATAGACAAGAAGGTGGGGAGGATCTGGGAGGATTTGGAGAGACAAAAGAATGTGCTCAAATTATATTGTATGCAAAATATTTCAGTTAAAAATAAAGAACATAAAATTACAGTTTGACTAAAAAATGTAACCGCATCAAAATGGTGGCAAAATAAATTGCATCTATTTAAAGAGGTTAATTTCATTAGAGACAATCTAAACAACTTCTTCAGGATATAGGAAGTGTGCTTTAAGTAGACCCCGTCAACGGAAAAATCTAGGTTGTATAACTGAAATCATTTAACAGATTTTCATTTAAAGAAGTAATTGTCTCTGGGGTACACTATTCATATAATTGTGACTTGGAAAATATTTTTCAAGATTCGGCAGCCCCAACTGAATGTGTAATTATCCATATGCTGCTCAATTTGCCAGCATACAACAATATTATGGAGCCATGGAGGCTTAAGATTTTAGAGAAAACCCAGGGAAGCTTCCTCCTGCATCAAATGCAAACAAATACAGAGACCCAGAGGCAGACAATATGCAGAGTGTGACCTTGGAACACTCAGCCCTAAATGGGGTGTCTCCATTTAATTCCTAACCCAGAAGTAATCCCTAATTGATACCCACTTATAAATGAAAAATTAATTTAATCCAAGGGAGTTCCACTGGGGGAACAGACTAATTTTTGGGATAGACTACTTGCCCCACAGTACACGAACAACAGAAAATGAACTCAGTGGCATCTTTAGAGGTTTCTTGTCTTAAAATGTACTGTCATGGATTTTCCTGGTTTTTTCTTTCGTTTTGCCTTTGTTTTTGTTTCGTTTTGGTTTTTGATGATTTGTTTCATTGGTTTTTTTCCTTATTTTTATTTTTTAATTATATATATTTTCTTCTCTCTTTTAATCTTATAAGTCTATTGCATGTATATTTCATAGTTTTTATGGGAATCCAAAGCGTGTGAACAAATGGGTCTCTGTGTCTCTGTGTTTTGTGCCTTTTCTTTGGCTCTTTTCCTTCTGTTTTTTGTCCTATTCCAATATGTTAGTTTATTTTTTTT
>CABHPP010129390.1:0-24206 GCA_902168425.1 Peromyscus attwateri
AGATGCCAGCCGCCACCAAAGGAGCAAAAAGATGCCAGCAGACCAGTAACACCACAACCACAGGGCAACATATAGATTAATAGAAATGAGTTGAGTTAGGTTATAGGAGCTAGGTAGCAAGAAGCCTGGCCATACAGTTTGTAAATAATATAAGCCTCTGTGTGTTTACTTGGGACCAAGCGGCTACAGGATGCAGGTGGGAGAGATTCATCCCAACTGCGGGCCCGGCAGGACCAGAGAAACTTCTGGATACAACATAGCAGTTGTATAATAAAAGTATTTGCCACGGATCTTTCTGATTTTATACTGATTAATATGCCAGGCATGTGGCTAGATGTGAACACAGCAATAAAAATTATCCTGACCTTGGAGATTACAGTCTAGTGGGAGAAATAGATATGAATTATATTATTATATGTAAATAATATAATTATATTAATTATTATATAATATTACTATATTTATTATATTCTTATAATAGATTACTGTATTGGAAATTATGTAATTATAATTAATAGTATTCTATAATTATATAATAATATATTATAATATAATTAATATACTGTTATATTGTTTATATCACATGATTAATTATTAATATAATGATAATAAAAACATAGAATAATGTATTAGGAAATAATTCTCTGAGTGCTGTGAGGGTTTATTACTGATAGACCTGAGCCAGTTTAGAAGGATATGAGGGAAACTTCCCAATGAGTCAAGTTACCTGCTAGAAGCCAGGAACAGGAAATGTGCACATGGATCCACTCACTAAGAATAAATCATAATTAGGATGATTGATTGGAAACTAGGGAGAAAATTCAGTGGGAATGCATAACATGAGTGATTGAGAAAATGTCTGGAGAATTGCTGTACAGATATTTGCAAGCATCAACTCCACTTCATAGTCAATGAATAAGCGCTTCAATTTGCTAAATGAACAAGCACTGTAAAATGAAGTTTGTTTCATTTCCCCAAAAGACTACAGGCTGATAGATGATAGGCCCTGCCATATCCTAGCAGTTGTGCATCAAAAAAAAAAATATGACTCATGATTCCAGGCCTGGGGGCAACACAACAACATATCAGTGCTCTAGCTTTGCCTTTATGAAAATCAGTACATCATATGTCCACAATGAAAGACTGGCTTCCATGTACTTCAGTAATGCTACTGCTTCAAACAGAGAACCAGATACATGTCCTGAACATTTTACTTGATGTAGCTGAATTTTAAAAGGGAAGATAGGAAACATGAGTAGCTTAACTATTTCTTGCATTTAAAAGAATGCATTTTGGGTGGGACCCAAAGGTTTACAAATTTATCTATCCACTGATGCCCTACATGACCTCTTTCTGTGCCTCAGTTTCTTCATTTTTAAAATCTGCCCGAGGCTGTGGGTAGCTCAGTCATAGAACATTTGTTCAATATATGTGAGGCCCTGGGTTTGCTATCCACCACTACCAAAACAATAATAACTAGTGTGATTAATTAGTCAACTAAAATAAAATATTGACCTCAGTGGAACTGTTAGGAATATGGAAAGGAGAGAGAATTGGATTAAGAGAAGGTAGTGTGGGGGGGGGGGTGATAATTAAAGAATATCATGTGCGTGTATGGAAATGTCATGGTGAAACCTGTTATTTTGTAAAATGAAAAACTAGGCCCTAAGTAGATATTCCTAAGTCTCTTTTTCATTTGGCCAATTTATTATGTCCATGATTGTTTAGCAAAATACTATTAGCTGATGAATGACACAATCTCTAAATGAAAGTTCTTTTCTTTTGAAGTTTCCAGTTCTCAGCCACAGCTGAGCTAGAAGTTCCAGCCATCAGATGGAGAAAGGAATCCCCCTGAGACCATGACCTGAGGTCCTTAATATCTGTTTCTAGTTCTCCCACTGTCTCCTTTATTTGAGCCTTTATTAACACTATCAAATTTTATAGAATTCTGCTGTGTACTCCCTGGGTGTCATCTGCTCAGTTGATGACATGTTGATACATATCACTTTATATATGTGTTCATTATTTTATGTGCCCACAGAGTTCTCACTGATGAGTTCTGATAATTAGTTTTATCATATTCCAATCTCAATTCTTGAAATACAGTTAGAGTAAGTTTTCTGTTCTGGTCGCTGTGGCAGATCTGAAAACACTCAACATATACTTGTTTTATTCTTTGCCTTTCTGTTCCATGCCATGAGGTAAAACTCAGGACATTGACTTTCTCCAAAGACAGCACTCTGTGCTCTAAGGGACAGCTTATAGCGTAATGGAATGCTTCTGCCCATGCTATGTTCAACCTGTTTAAAAATAAATTCCATTTCCTTTTGTTTACTCACATTTTACCTGGAGTTGTTTCCTTCTCAAGCAGAAAACCACTTCCTCAGGGGCTTAACTGCACTGTTCACTTTATCTTAGTGTAGGGTTTTCAGGCAATAATAAAACTGGAACAAAAAATATATATGCCAACACCATCCTAGGGTTAAAAATGGAATCCAGAAATTGTGATTGGAACTGACAAGGAAGCATATTTGATGTTCTACTTGTCTGCCCTTTAAGGGTGCAATTAGTTGCTTAGAATTACACATAAAATATCATTTTCAATTGTTTTTTTTTATCTAGTGCTCTACTATAATCATAAACCAAATATCTATTTTTTTCACAAAGGAAATATTGGTAAGTTGTTTTCTCTCTATTCTTTATCTCCTGTATCACAAAAATATTTCTATTTTATTCCAGTGTGATCCATAATAGAAAGTACATGGATCTATATTAAGAGTCTCAATTACAGAAATATTGTCCAGTCCCAGTTGCTCCCCCTTACTCTCGATGTAAGTCTTCTTCGCTGACAGCAAATTCTCTGAAAACCGAGGTGTCACAAGTATTTGTAATAGTCTTACTTAGGAAGAATAATAATTATGAAATGATAGATTCAGGCCATCTCCTATCCCTCTTCATAGACCCATATCAAGCTTTACCTGGCTGCCTGCTAAGACCTCCTTTCCAGCAGCAGCATTGAGGATGGATGGGGCGGTGCTGAGGAGGGACAGTGTATGTGAATGGGTAAGAAAGGTGAGCTAAGGATCGTGTAAGTACCAATAACTGAAGGTTTGCCTTAAGTAAGGTACCTACCAGCCCTGTCTTGGCATTAGACCCCCACTCCTCTAAACATATACCTCTATGCATTGCTTTAAACTATATTTCAAAAGTATGTAAACTCTAGCCAACAGTGTACTACGTTGTCTTATATACCTTTGAACTGTCAGGACACCAGGTATTCCTTGCCCCTATAGACCTTTCCTTAAGTGTATTCTGCCACCAGCCACTGTAACTTGGCCTTCAGTCAAATTTGAAAGAGTCTAAGATTTCCCATTGGAAAAATGTGTCTTCTTTTACTTCTGTGTTTTCTCTCAAGTCACAGACAACCACGTAAACTTTTATTCGAACTCATACCATAAGATAAGTAATGTATTTACTGCTTACAAATATCTTACAGGAAAATTTCATGTTACCTTTAGGCTTCAGCAATCTCAAAGGGTAAGATCTATAAAATTAGAATGGAAATGTTGTGGGCTGCTAAAGTGTTAGCCTGGCCTGGGCAAGGCCATGGGACCCACCACCAGCACCACTTAAAATAAGACCAACGGTTCATGCCAGTAACCCCGCATGCAAGAAGAAAAGGGGGGAAAAAGTCAGAAATCCAAGAACATTCTTAGCTACATAGTCAGTTTGAGGCCATCGTGGGGTATATCAGATCTTGTATCAAAAACAAAAACATTTATAATACCACATTTGTCTATGGTATCACATAGAATTTTAACACGTGTTAAAATTTCATTCAAATGTGGACCATAAAATATAAGGTTTACAAGACCACAGAATATATGCCAAAAAGAAGAGACTCCTCTAAAACTTCTTTGTATTCTTCTTAAATAGGAAAGACATGCAGGAGGTTATTAAAAGAAATATAGGAAGCAAGGCCAGAAGAAGCATGTATACACGTGCTGCAGACCGTTGACTTGCTGAGGTGAAATGCCTCCATCAAGGTTTCACTGAACTGAGCAGCTGCTCACTGAGAAGAGCGTCCTCACCTCCCTGAACTGTTGCCACCAAAAAGGACTGACTGAAGCAGGGGCGCTCCTGTCTCATGTGTGGACAAGTTGCTTTTTATGTCCTAAATCCCTCTGTTTATGAGTTAGGCCAAAGCTGGCCTTTTTCCTGAAAGCATATTTGTTATTCTCCTTGCTCTTCTCCATCCTAGGCTCCTTCACTCAAGAACCTGATCTAAGTTGCCATGAGAATTCTGGCCAGGTGTATGCTGGGAAATGTAAGCTCCATTTCCCATCGTTTCTCCATCTCAGTGAGGTACAGTTGCTGCCCTATGCCTATATGACTCCACCCCTACACAGCACAAATACAGGCAATGGATTCCAAGGAGGGACAGTGTGTTATCTGATGAGAGCTTTAAAGCCTCATCTGCTTCAAGTAGACTTTTCCTCACTAAAAATGCTCTTCTGCCCACCTCCAACCAAGTACTTATTTCCAATTGGCAAATTTTTTAACATTAAAGAAAATTTTATAAAAAAAATCTGACAAAAGAGACTTCAAACCAAAACTAATCAGAAGAGTTAGGGAAGGACACTACATACTCATCAAAGGAAAAATCCACCAAAAGGATGTTGCAATTTTAAACATCTATGTACCAAACACAAGGGCACCCAAACTCATAAAAAGAAGCACTACAACAGCTAAAATAACATTGACTACCACACAGTCATAGTGTGACTATGACTTCAATACCACACTCTTGCTAATAGACAGGTCATCCAGATAAACTCTAAATAGGGAAATCCTGGGTTAACTGATATTGTAAGCCACATGGACCTAACAGATATTTACAAAACATTTCATCCAAGCACAAAAGAATATACCTTCTTCTCAGCAGCTCATGGAACTTTCTCCAAAATTGACCACATACTTAAATACAAAGCAAGTCTCAATAGATAGGAGAAAATTGAAATAGCACCCTGAATCCCAAGTGACCATCAAGGATTAAAGCTGGGTATTGACAGCAACAAAAAGCTTACAAACCCATGGAAACTGAATAACTCACTACTGAATAAAAAAAAATGGGTCAAGAAAGAAATTAAAGATTTTATATAATTGAATGAAAAAAATATACAACACACCCAAGCTTATGGAACACAGTGAAGGCAGTGCTAAGAGGAAAGTTCATAGCACTAATGCCTACATAAGAAATTGGAGAGATCTCATACTAGTAACTAAACAACATACCTGAAATCTCTCAAACAAAAAGAAGAAATCGCACCCAAAAAGACTAGATGGCAAGAAATAATCAAACTCTAGGCTGAAATCATTAAAATAGAAATGAACAAACAAAACAATACAAATAATCAATGAAACAAAGAGTTGGTTCTTTGAGAAAATCAATATGATTGAAAAACCCTTATCCAAATTAACTAAAAGGCAGAAAGAGAATCTCCAAATTAACAAAACTAGAAAATGAGAAGGGGGCACAACAGACACCAAGGAAATCCAGAGAATCATAGGGACATACTTTAAAAACCTGTACTCCACCAAGTTGGAAAATCTAAAAGAAATTGAAAATTTTCTCCATACATACCATTTACCAAAGTTAAATCAAGATCAGATAAGCAATTTAAATAGATTTATAACCATAGTGAAAAAGAAGCAATAATAAAAAGTCTCCTAACTGAAAAAAGTTCATGGCTAGATGGTTTTTAGAGCAAAATTCTCCCAGACTTGTTAACTCCAATGCTCCTTAAATTATTCCACAAAATTGAAATGAATGAACCTTGCCCAGTTCATTTTATGAGGCCACAGTTACCCTGATAATCAAATTACAATGACCCAACAAAGAAAATTGCAGAACAATGCACCTCATGAATATTGATACAATTTTTTTAAATGCTTGCAAATCAAATCCAAGAAAACATCAAAAAGATCATCCACCATGATCAAGTAGGCTTATTGATTTAAGTATTGAACTATCTCTGCATCTCTGGGATAAAGTCTACTTGATCCTAGTGGATGATCTTTTTGGTATATTTCTGTTTGCTACCAAAGAAGAAAAGTAAATACCAACCCAGATACAAAACCTTTGATCTACAAGAGCAACCTGCCTGCAAGAAACTGATCTAGGCACTCTGCATATATGTTACAGTTGTATAGCTTGATCCTCTCATAGGACGCCTAACAGTGGGAACAAGGGCTGTCTCTCTTTTACTAGCTTTTGGGATCCTGCTTCTCATACTGGGTCACCTTGCCCAGCCTTAACACATGGGGATGTGCTTAGCTTTACTGCAACTTGGTATGACATGTTTTATTGATAGTCATAGAAGATCTGCCCTTTCCTGGATAGAGATGGAAGAGGAAGGGATTGGGGGTGAGAATAGGGAATAGGGGAGAAGGACGGGGAGGGGAGAATGCAGGGGAGGCTGTAGCCAGGATGCAAAATAAATAGATGAATAGTGTGTGTGTGTGTGTGTGTGTGTGTGTGTGTGTGTGTGTGTGTGTAACAAGAAAAAAAAAGATGTGCTAGTGCATCAATGGTACGAAACTTGTGGGACTAACGAGCCAATATTTGATGGGATTTAAGGCCCACTAGATGAGATGGGACCCATCCCTGACACTGCTCAGATAGCCAACAACCTGAGACTAGAAAGGCCAGGGACCTAGGGGAGAACCAAGTACTAACATTTTACTAAAAGAGCATAGCAATAAAATGACTCCTCATGACATTCTGCTATTCCCATATACCAGTGTCTTGCTCAGCCATCATCAGAGAAGAGTCCTCCTGCAGTAGACAGGAAAAAATACAGAGACCCACAACTGGACAATGTACAGAGAATGAGAGACCTTGGAACACTCAGCCCTAAAAGAGATGTCTCCATCAAAACCATCCCCTCAGGGTTTAGGGAACTCTGTGGAAGAGGACTCAAAAAGAGTGTAAAAGCCAGAGAGGATAGATGACATCAAGGAAGCAAGGCCTTCTAAATACACAGGACCAATGCACATATTAACTCACAGAGACTGGGGCAGCATGCACAGAGTCTGTACGAGTCATGGACAGATGGGTTCCCAGCACTGAAAGGGAAGTAGACACAAGCTCCCATCCCTAAGCCAGAGCTATCTCCAGCTGATACCTGTTCACAAAAGACAAATTGGTTTTTTCCAATAGAGTTTCACTATACAAACCACTCTCAAGGCCAAGCCTCATGCCCAGCAGGAAATGGCCAACACAAAACAAATACAATGGCATTTTTGACAGTTCATGCTCTCATAATTCTTAGTCAGGACATTTATTTTCTTACAAGTCCATTTTATGTATATTATGGTTTCTGTTCTTGCATTATTATGGGATTTCTGTGTGTGTGAACATGTGAGTCACCAAATCTATATGTTTCTTGTGCTTTCTTTACCTTTGGCTCTTCTTCTTCTTCTTCTTCTTCTTCTTCTTCTTCTTCTTCTTCTTCTGTTGTTGATGTTGTTGTTTGTTATTGTGTCCTACTCTGTTTTGTTTTTGTTTTATTTTATCTTATTATTTTTAGATGCCCATTTTTATTCTAATTATTATAAAATAACTATTATCCTAATAAGAGAGAGAAAGAAAGGGTAAGTATTTGGGTGGTGGGCAAGAGGGGAAGATCTGGGAGTAGTTGGGAGAAGGAAAACTGTAATCAGAATATATTGTGTGAAAAAAAAACTATTTTCAATGAAAAAGAATAAAGAATAAAAGAAAAAATGCCACAGTGAAATAGTTTAGCTAGATACTTCATGTCTAATACCACACAACAAATGAGCTCAGTGACAGACATTTTTGTCACAAAAATTAAGCCCAAAAGAGAAATATGAATAAAAGAATAGATTTTTCTCAGCTTCCCAGAAGAAATGTAAAAGTCAATGACTTTGTAATTAAACTAAGAACATTTTCAGGATGGCAACAGGCAGTTAGACACACAGACCCTCCCATTTCCCATGGCAAACTGTCAGCAAGGCTTCTACTATGTTGAAATACTCTCTCTGCCCTCTGGTGAAGAACCTAATGTAAGTGCTTCAATTGCACAAGTGCATCTGTTAAAATACCTGCTCATTGACATTCATTTTTTAATGTTAAAAGTCCAATTAGTCTGATTTAGCCAGTTGAACAGAACATTCTTAATGAACATATTGAAAGAGTCCATCCATTCTGAAAACAATTTAGCATCTGAAAACACTGCCTCTGCTCTGCTTTCCTGAAAAGTTCTGAACATTAAAAACCCATTTTGAGTTTGATAAAATGTCCTATTCCACCCACCACAAAGATTTTTCTCTTCTGAAGCATCCTAATAGTCATCCAATTCCCATTACCTCCAAAAATTGTCAGAAAAGTTTTCAAATTGAGAGCAAGGCCATTTATCTCTATGTTGATCAAAAACAAATTACCTTGGTGTATTCACTCAGACAGGTTTCTACTTGTGTATACAGGCTGAGTGGAGCAAGCATGATTAATGAGGTAGTTATAGGCAGTTTTGCCTCCAACTTACAAAATGACCTTTTTCAGTAAAGTGACTGCAAAAGTATATTATTTTTGTTTTGTGTTTTTATTTCTTTTTTATTTTTATTTTATTTCATTTATTTATTTATTTTGGTCTTGCTGTATAAGTTGTTCTTGAACTCCTGAGCTCAAGAATCCTCCCACCTCTCCCTCTCCTGATACATTCTCTTACCCACTAACCTTTAGCACTATGGCTGAAAATAGCATGCTGGGGTCTGGAGACAGCATATAGGAAACATGTGTGACGATAACCCCAGACCCTGTTCAGAGTTCATGCTGTGACTCTGGGTGTCACTCTACAGCAGTGGTTCTCAGCCTTCCTGATGCTGTGACCCTTTAATACAGTTCCTCAAGTTGTGGTGACCCCAACCCATAAAATTATTCTCATGGCTACTTCATAACTGTAATTTTGATACTGTTTTGAATTGTATTATAAATATCTATTTTCTGATGGCCATAGGCAACCACTGTGAAAGGGTTGTTTGATCCTCAAGGGGGTTGTGACCAATAGAATGAAAACAGGCACTCTACACTATCAGCCTCCATAGTTCTCTGTTGCTGAAGGCAGGCAGGTGACCTCAGGTTGAGTTCCAGTCCTACGTTAAAAGGTGTATTGTTTTTCAGGATGATCTTTTCTAGTTACATCCATTGTGCCAGCCAATTTCATGATGTCATTGTTTTTAACAGCTGAGTAATACTCTATTGTGTAAAATTGCCACATTTGCTTTATCCATTCTTCAGTTGAAGGACATCTAGGCTGTTACCAGTTTCTGGCTATTAAGAATAAAGCTGCTATGAACATAGTTGTGCAAGTGTCCTTGTATGGTGGAGTGTTCTTTGAGTATATGCCCAGGAGTAGTGTAGCTGTGTCTTTTTTTCCACTTTTTTAAATTTATTTTTCTATTATCAGCTTGATACAGTATAAATTCTTAGCCTAATTGTGAAATGTTTTATTGAGACTTGCCCAGTAATTGAGTAACCAAAACTTATTATAAGCCACAATCATCCTAGGGTCCCCCCTACTATATAGCCTCCCTGGTTCTGTGGGTTGCAGTCTGATTGTTCTTTGCTTTATATCTAGAATCCACTTATGAGTGAGTACATACCATGTTTGTCCTTCTGGGTTTGGGTTACCTCACTCAGGATGATTTTTTTCTAGTTCCATCCATTTGCCTGCAAATTTCATGCTGTCATTGTTTTTATCTGCTGAGTAGTACTCCATTGTGTATATGTACCACATTTTCTTAATCCATTCTTCAGTTGATGGGCATCTAGGTCATTTCCAGGTTCTGGCTATTACAAATAGTGCTGCTATGAACATAGTTGAGCATGTATCTTTGTGGTATAATTGAGCATTCCTTGGGTATATGCCCAAGAGTGGTATGGCTGAGTCTTGAGGCAGATAAATTCCCAATTTTCTGAGAAACCATCATATTGATTTCCAAAGTGGTTGTACAAGTTTGTACTCCCACCAGCAGTGGAGGAGTGTTCCCCTTACTCCATATCCTCTCCAACATAAGTTGTCACTTGTGTTTTTTATTTTAACCATTCTGACAGAATCAGTGTCATTTTGATTTTCATTTCCCTAATGGCTGAGGATTTTGAACATTCCTTGTCTTTTTTTGTTTGTTTGTTTGTTTGTTTGTTTGGTTGGTTGGTTGGTTTTTGGTTTTTGGTTTTTTTTATAATTTATTTATTTATATTTCTATTATCAGCTTGATACAGTACAAATTCTTATCCTAATAGTGAAATGTTTCACTGAGGCTTGCCCAGTAATTGAGTAAAACCAAAACTTATTATAAGCCACAGTCATCCTATTGTTCCCCCTGCTATGTAGCATCCCTTGAACATTTTTTAAGTGTTTCTCAGCCATTTGAGATTCCTCTTTTGAGAATTCTCTGTTTAGATCTATACTTCATTTTTTAACTGGATTATTTGTTTTGTTAATGTCTAGCTTCTTGAGTTCTTTATATATTTTGGATATTAGCCCTCTGTCAGATGTGGTGTTGGTTAAAAAAAATCTATTCCCATTCTGTGGGCTGCTCTTTTGTCCTATTGAAAGTGTCCTTAACCTTACAGAAGGTTTTCCATTTCAAGAGGTCCCATTTGTTAATTGTCAGTCTTAGTGCCTGTGCTACTTGTGTTCTGTTCAGGAAGTTGTCTCCTGTGCCAATGCATTCAAGACTATTCCACACTTTCTCTTCTATCAGGTTCTGTGTATCTGGTTTTATGTTTCTTGTTTTTTGTTTTTTGTTTTCTTTTCTCTTTTGGCTCTTTGCTCTTTGGTTTTTGCTCTTTGGGGGGCCTACCACCCAGCTACCAAATAAATAAACACACAGAGGCTTATTCTTACTTATGAATGACTGGTTTTAGCTTAGCTTATTTCTAGACAGCTTTCCTTAAATTTTCCTATCTATCTTTTGCCTCTGGGCTTTCACTTTTCTCTATTTCTGTATACCTTCTTTACTTCTTACTCCATGTCTTGCTGGCTTACTCCATGTGTAGCAGGGTGACTGGCTTTGTGGCTAGGTGGCCAGGTGGCTGGCTCCTGAAGTCTTCCTCCTTCTTTTCTCACTCTTCAATCCTTTTCTCCCCAGATTTCTTCTCCTACTTATTCACTCTGCCTGCCAGCCCCACATATCCTTTCTCCTGCCTTGCTATTGGCCATTCAGCTCTTTATTATACCAATCAGGTGTTTTAGACAGGCAAAGTAACATAGCTTCACAGAGTTAAAAAAATTGCAACATAAAAGAAGGCAACATATCTTTGCATCATTAAAACAAATGTTCCACAGAATAAACAAATGTGACCCATCTTAAATTATTATTCTACAACATTTGTTGAGGTCTTTGATCCACTTGGACTTGAGTTTTGGGCAGGGTAATAGATATAGATCTATTTGCATTCTTCTACATGCAGACATCCAGTTAGACCAGCACCATTTGATGAAGATGCTTTTTTTCTGTTGTATAATTTTGGCTTCTTTGTCAAAAATCAGGTGTTCATAGGTGTGTGGATTTATGTCAGGGTCTTAAATTTGGTTCCATTGATCAACCTGTCTGTTTTTATGTCAATACCATATGGTTTTTATTAATATTGCTCTGTAATGTACCTTTAAAGCAGGGATAATGGTACCTCCAGAAGTTCTTTTATTGTACAGGATTGTTTTAGCTATCCTGGGATTTTGTATGGACTCACTCATAAGTGAATATTAGCCGTAAAGTAAAGAAGAACAATTTTACAACCCACAGATCCAGAGAAGTTAAATAACAAGGAAGGCTCAAGCGGGAAGGGAGAGTACATGAATCTCATTGTGAAGGAGAAACAGAATGGGCATTTACAGTGGATGGGGGGAGGGGCCTGGAAGGGTGAATGGGTATTAGAACAAGAGGGATAAGATCAGGGGAAGATGGATGGAGACAGTACCAGGAGAGACAACTGGAATCTGAGTGCATCTCTGGAATGAGCTAGAAATTTAAAGCAATGGAAACTTCCAGGAATCTATGAGGGTAACCCTAGCTAAGATGCCTAGCAATAGGGGATACAGAGTCCAAACCAGCCATCTCCTGTAACCAAGTAAGAGTTCAGTGAAAGGACTGGGACACCAACCCAGCCACAACCCTTCAACTTACAATTTGTCTTATCTACAAGATGTGCTGTGGTAAATATGATGCAGAAA
This sequence comes from Peromyscus attwateri, assembly GCA_902168425.1. NCBI lineage: Eukaryota > Metazoa > Chordata > Mammalia > Rodentia > Cricetidae > Peromyscus > Peromyscus attwateri. Next base: position 12,258 of record CABHPP010129390.1, read on the forward strand.
TTGTGGGAGTAACCACTAATGACTGGTACAGCTGAAGACCCTACTGTGAGAGGGAGCTCCCCACTGAAGGCCGGGACCTAGAGGCAGGATACCCCAGGGACCTAGGACAGAACCAAACATAGATGGGGGGTGGGGGGGGGGGGACAATGAAATGATTCCTAATGATATTCTGCTATGCTCATAGATTGGTGCCTAGCCCATTGTTTATCAGAGAGGCTTCACCCAACAACTGATGGAAACAGATACAAAGACCCACAGCCAACCATTAGACAGAGCTCGGGGAATCATTCAGAAGAGGGGGAGGAAAGATTATAGGACCCAGTGGTGTCAAAGCCACCACAAGAAAACCCGCAGAACCAACCTGGACTCATAGGGGCTCACAGAGACTGAACCTGCATGAGACCAACCTAGGCCCTCTGCATGTATGTTACAGTTGTGTAACTTGGTCTTCCTGTGAGACTTGGAACAGTGAGGGCAGGGGATGTCTCTGACTGTTGCCTACTTTGGGGACCCTTTCTTCCTACTGGATTACCTCCTCCAGCCTTAATAGAAGAGGAGGTGCCCAGTCTCAGTATAACTACCACAGCTGGATGATATCCAATGGGATAGCTACTTGTATCTGAAGAGATACAGTAGAGGAGGAGCGGATGGGACAGGATTGAAGGGGGGATGGGAACTGGGAAGAGGGTAAGGAGGGGAAAGTTTGGTTGGGATGTAAAATAAGTAAATAAACAAACAAAAGTGCCTTGTTGGAGCAGATTGGAAGCCTGTGATCTGCAGGTGGTAGCAATGTAGAGACAATGAAACTGTTGACTGATAAGGTTTGTAGGAGAGTCTCTGATGAGCAACTAATCCAGCACCAGATTTTAAAATATCTTATAGAATATTATGCAAATTATCTATGCTTTCTGTTCCTGCTTCCTCGTGTATAGAGAAAAGGAAACCCATTTCACAATTGCTTTGAAATTTAAATAATATACCATCTGTAAAATAAATATCAAATTTTTTTTCCTCTAAATATCAGTTTTTTACCAAATTTCAGGGACTCCTCAAAATACATCAAACCACCACTAAGACACCTATGATATTGAAATGCCTCTGCCCTCTGGTGGAGAACTTGGTATGTTGTCCAGATTCTCCTCCCAATTCAAACAGTCCAATACGCCCGCCCACAAAGGCGAAAGCCCATCTAACCATCTGACTTCTTGCTAGCCACTCCCAGGGTTCCTGACCACAGGCTCCTCCCACACCAGACCCAGCCTGCTAGTATTTTCTCAGGTGAGCCGTTTCTTCCCCCCCCCCCCCCCCCCCCCAGCTGCTGTCTTCCCTCCTGCTGCCCTCTCTCGCCCAGCAAGGGCCAGGCCATTGCTTTATTCTCATCTCATATCTTATCCAGGGCGCATACTTCCTTAGTCAGCCCCGATTCATCAGAGGAGTTTGGGATGTCCTAGGTGCCAGAACATCTGCATGGTGATGGCCCTCAATTGTTTTTCTTGTTTAATTTCTTACTTTGTTTTTCCTACATAGAAAACCAAACCCTAGGTAAGCCCGTCTCCCCTCTCTGGGCTTCTTCGCCCCGGCATGGGCAGCACTGATCAGATAGGCTTTTGCCTACTGGAGATTCAATAAATCTTTGTGACACAAATAAATAATCATGTTTTGTCTCCTTCTGGACTCCAGGGCTCCTTGATTTCAGTACAAAAGAGACACCGTCTATAGTCTTTGTTGGAGAAGAGAATTAGGTTATGGATAAGACAAGGTGTTCATAATTTTGAACCTAATTACTTCACTTGACCTTCATTTTATCATCTTGAAGCTCAGCTTATCTCAGTGTGCTGCTTTACTCTTAACGGCACTTTGAGTCTCCCAATATAAATATTTACATTTTACCTTAAAGGGACAAACGGTTTCAAAGCTGCCCAAAGCCTTTGAACCACCAGTAGGTCAAATTTAGGATTGCTGTGGGGGTTTCTTGACCCAGACCAGTTATAACCCGCTTCCCCTTCTGTGCATCAATAGTTTTTTTGTTAAAATAGCAGAAGAAATCTCCTTTCAAAGGTGCTAAATTTAACTCGTGCTTTGTATAATGCGCATGTAATATTAATATTATAATCCACTTGCAAGAATTCTATGTGGGTTGGAAGCTTGTGGTTTCCTACTTCTCCCAGTAATTCTGATGTAGTTGTCTCAGTTTGGGGGTCAGGTAGAGCTTCAAAACCAAGTCAAATATTCTGAAATTATAGCCCAGAACAGACAAGGCATAGTTAAAAAAAAATGATGTAGCCAATAGCACTAATGTAAATTGAACTATATTGTGAACAAGAATTCCTGGAAAGAGGCTGTAGCTACAAAGGGTGATGGACTGATTAAAACTTTGTGACTGTGAAGGGTTGGGCTGTTGCAGGTCTAGAACCCAGTTACTATATATCTTGGGCTATCTTTAGCCTCAAAAGGGCTATTTCTTGCCCACATTCTGATAAACAGATATAAACTGTCCTTGTTGGACAGTATTAACAAAACTCTTTTCTCCACTAATCGAAGTGCTAAGACTGCTGTCCATATCCTCGGAAGCCCATAGCTGAGATTTCCCCACCTGGCTATAACCTGTTTCTCTGATATTTCCACCAATGTGTTTTTAAAAATGGCTTGATTTATGACTTCCTTTGTTCGGTTACTATAAAGACTTCATGAAACAGCTTCCATGAAATTGGGGGTAACGTAAGTTTGTGATTCCAGGCCATGGTCACTCATATTTAGCCTCAGAATAAGCCATCTTTATTTCCTTGTGGTAAGAATGGATTTCTTTGTGTCGAGGAAACACTAAGAGAACAACCAAGTGTGCAGAGGCAGAACATAAAATTCAAGTACTTAGAGTAGGATTCTGAGGGAAAAAAAAGAAACTGGAGTGAACAAGTAACAAGAGACACATGTGAATAAATGGCAGTATTAGAAGGAAATATGCTGCAAGAAAGGAAAAGTCGTTTAGATGAAGACCTGTCTTCTCCATTAAACTGATTGGTTTTCTTTCATTTTAGCACCAAATTTATATTAATAAAGCTAGATCTGGAAACGTGAATTAAATTCAGTACAAAAAAATAGAATGTGTAAGGAAAAATTTCACTTAATCCTGGTAACAATCAAAAGATTTTATTCCCCCCCCCCCACGGGGCTGAATCACTTTTTCAAATAGACATAAAGTAACTTAATGACTCACCAAAAAAAAAAATCAGCAACAGATGTTGTATAAGCAGGCATTGCAGTTGAGTTTTAACTTGTGTTTCACTAAGAATAATTGCCATTACTAATCAAACCAGAATACTTGATAATGAAAGGGGACACTGAAGTAATTAACATTATAATTATTAAAATAGGTATTTACTGATAGAAATAGTTCATTAAAGAACAGATGAGATATTTCTTTACAAAAAACTATTTCTAAATATAAACTCCTTCAAAATAATTGCATATATTAATTTATGTTTTTTAAAGCCCCAAACTGATCAGAACACAAATTATCTACACAGAAACATTTATTTTCCTAGCTATTTGAGAGATCCTAAAGGCTTGCTCTGCCATCAGCAGTGGTGGCTGCCTGGGGGTCTAAAGGGGTGTGGGTGGGTATGGACATGGATGTGAGGGCTTCTGAACAGGGAGAACATGGGTAGCATGGCTTGGTCATGAAGTGAAAGCTGCAGTGTTCAGTTTTTGTTTCTTCCTTTGGGTTTCCACTGTTGTTGTTTGTTTGTTTGTTTGTTTGTTTGTTTCCAAATAGGCTATTCCAGAGACAATCACTAAAATGTTTAAATTTAAAGAGGTAGGAAAGCTAGAGCTAGATGGTGCATTAAGAATGTACATATAATATAGTACAATAGCAATTGGCTCATAAAGAAATCTCTTTATCTGTATGTCTTTGGTGAGATATGAGCAAACTCAGAATAAAATTGAGTATGGTTGTAAAGAATGGTGATGTATTTTTAGAAAATGAAAGTGAAATAAAATGGTTGCATGGTCATTAACAAGGCATGAAAATAAGATGTAGTTTTAAAAACAGAAAGAGAAAATACTTTTAAGGATGCCTGTGGGTTTTCTCCTGTGGCTTCAAAGCAGTCGATAGCTTATTCTTGCTTGTAAACCACTCAAGTTTTCACAGTAATGTCACCTTACTACTGAGAAAATCCTAACTGCCACCCTGCAGGCAGATCAGGAGCCCCATCCAGACTGTAGGAGTTTAGTTCTCACTCAGCAGGGTCTTTCACACATGGGGCCACATCTTTCTGGTGTGTTGCTATCAACAGAGTAGGAACTGAAAGAAACACAGATAAGGTATAATTTTCTGACCACGCTGACTTAGCTGTGCAAAATAAAAGGAAGAAAAAGTAATTGGAATATGAAGAAAAGAGTGCAGACAACTGAGTGTTGGATTTGGAGTGCTTAAAGTAGGCCAGAAGACTTACAACTTCAGGCTGACTAAAAAAGTCAGATAGACATACAAGAGATTATGGGAGTAGAAAACAAGAGAGATAAGGCAGAAATGGATAAAGAAAACAGTAAGAGTTATACAGAATGACAAAGCTTTTACTTAGTCATTTTCTGCATGTTCTCAACTGAGGGCTAAGAAGAGCAGTGAAGAGCCCATGGAATCATATGAATGCCCCTACTATGTGTCATCTTCTGCATGTCTTGAATTTTCTGACATGGAGGATAGTAGAGGATAGACCACAAAAGGCCTTGATCAAGACAGAAGCTGAGATGCTGCACATGACACCTTCCTGCCCTTAAAGGTAAAAAATATTAAAGCCCACTGCAAAAGAGAAACAAAATTGGGGGAAATCACCGCAGATAAGATACAGCTTCACATCACATGCCCGGACACATCTATCTCCTGTCCCCTCCCTTGTTTAGCAGGATCAAGACTATGAATAACACATCAAAAATAAAATGCCCATGAGATCTTTTGGTTCTTGAGATTTGGAGGTGATCTTGTAGAGTTTCTACCACTGAGCCATATCCTCAAACCCACTCTTAAATTTTGATAGCCAGAATTTTGATATGGGGAAGCCTAGACTTCAAATGTAGTTCCAAAGCATACAAAAATAGGTGAGCAAAGATGCATCCATATCTACACACGGCATCTTCTCCTTCTTTAACATGAACCCCATGCTGTCCACCTGTGCTTTCCCTTGCCTGCTGCCCACCCTCTCTAGACGTTAGTGCTGTTCCTCCAGCCAATTCCTCTGCCCTGGTACAGTCTCAACTGATTGTCGAAACTTCCCTCCCCACCTCTCAGTTGGCACTGTTCCAAGCTATGTGTCCTGCATTGTTTTTTGTTTGTCTTTTGGAGTTTCTCCACAATGGTAACTTGTTTGCCATATAACCTTCACTGGATGCCTTCGTATTCGTTCCTCGCTTCCCTAACCTGTTTGGAATTCACTCCCAAAGTCATTTCTCATCTGTGAATTCTCTTCTCTGTGAAATCTAAACAAACAGTCAGTCAGTTATCTCTATTCACATATTTATTAGCCAATCAAGAACTTGTTTTATATGTGTTCCTGTAGTAGGAATTTACATACTACTCATCAACTGACAATAAATTCCTGGCTAATAGCATTCTAATTCATGATACAAAGAGTTTAACAGGCATTTTGCCTATAAGGTACATTGTAGCCTCTTTATGTAAGAACCCAACACCAGATTTAGGGCCCATTTTAAATATTAAAATCATAAATTATAGTACAAAGGGTATAAAATAGACTACACTGGACAGATCACCAGAAGGAACATTCCAGCACGGTATATGAGAGGAAGCAGAGCACTGCCTTGCTCATCAGCTGGGAGCACGTGTGCACCAGTCACTCTTGACACTTCTATGGCCAAATATCTAATAAGCCACAATTGATAGGGGTGAAAGGTTCACTTTGGCTCACCATTGAGGACAGTGTGCTTCATTGCAAGGGAAGTCACAATAGAAAGAGGTTAGTCTGTGATGCAGATCAGGAAGCAGGGGAAAGGAATGCTCAAGTTTGACTGGCTGCCCCCCCCCTTTCCCTTTTGGTTCAGTCCTGGACTCCAGCCCATGGGATGGCACCACCCATACTGCCCAGATAAGGGTGGGTCCTCTATCCTCAGGTAATCATCTCTAAATGCACTCAGACATGCCTAGAAGTGATCATAATTTCATTTATAAAGATCAACCATAAGAAGATGCATTAATGGCCGGGCGTTGGTGGCGCACGCCTTTAATCCCAGCACTCAGGAGGCAGAGGCAGGCGGATCTCTGTGAGTTCGAGGCCAGCCTGGGCTACCAAGTGAGCTCCAGGAAAGGCGCAAAGCTACACAGAGAAACCCTGTCTCGAAAAACCAAAAAAAAAAAAAAAAAAAAAAAGAAGATGCATTAATGACATGAATTTTCCTCATTTGGGCACATCCACAATCAACTGGAAAATCAAAGAAGGTGCAGGAAATCAAATAAAGTATTTGAGGTTTATAATGAAATTTAGGGGCTGATGAGCTGACCCAGAGTAAAGGCACTTGCTGTTTTAAAGCCTGGACACCTGAGTTTGATCCTTGGAATGTGTGTAAAGAAGAAAGGGGAGGAACAATTTCACAAAGTTGCCCTCTGACTTCCACTTTCATGCCAGAACCTTCACTCCAACACATGTATGTCATGTACACATCAAAAGCACGCTTTTTAATTTCCAAATACAAATGAAGTTTAGCTAGGCACAGTCATAGGTATGGATATTTGTGGCTTCTGGTGGCCAAAACACAGTTACAGAGGAGTGGAGGACGTGTGGGGCAACTAGGATGATTGCCTCTGAGAGAGCCTTAGAGTTTCTCACTTCTGTACACAGATAACAATGTGCTATAGAGGCACAGGAGCAGCTGACTGAGATCCTGTGAGGGTCTGCCCCACAAGTGAATGCAGAAAGACAAGGCAAGGTACCACTTTTGGTCAGATGTCCTAAAGAAATGGGGACCCCCCTCCCCTCAGAAGATGCCAGAATACAGCAAGAGAAGACCAAATGCCCAGCCCACTGCTTCTCTGTCTATCTGTATTCTCATATTAAGGCATCCCAAGAGCTGGCAACAAAGGAATTCTCTTCAGTTTACTAAGATTATTCTAAACATATTGGCAGACTGTAAGTTGATTCAGATTTAGTATTTGCTTAAGACAGAAATAATTGTGGTTATCCTAGTGTCTGCAGTTCACAGGGTGGAAATGGATCATTTTTAGATTGTTCATCGTTAACCCACATTTGCCCCAATGCCTATAACGTGAGAAACATCATGTCAAGTGTGTCATATTGTAGATGAACAAGAAAAGCTCAATAAAGAAACATGTCAATCCACAATGGCACGTGAGGTGCTTGGCACAGACAAGGATTGTAGAGATTAAAAAGGGAAATGATCACTTTAAATGCTGCACGAAGAAACTTCGCTGAAAAGGAGGCATGATTTGTCTGATTCATAATATACAAATGTTCATACCCATAAGGGGAAAACTAGATGATTTTCTAAGGGGTGAATCTCTGTGGAACTGGAAGTGTAAGGGATGCTGATGGCATGCCTAGAGGAAAATAGGTACATCATTTCAAATAACGTAGACTGGCAATGCAGAACAGCGTGAAATAACGCTACTGCACAGCCAGAGAAGACCCCATTCAACCTGGGAAATGACTAGCTACAAGGACAAAGTGAAAGAAAGATGGACTATAATACATGAATCCAACTTTCAGTCTGAGGACTTCCAGGATTATGATATTAATGACAGAAGTAAGGAAATCAATACAAACTAGTTTCCAATAAAATGAATGAGTGTGAAATGCCAATTTGATTTTTCAAGCTATATTTCTATTGCTGTGATTAAATAAATAAATAATATAAAAACCATGACCAAGGCAATTTATGGAAGGAAGGGTTTATTTTGATTTATAGTTCCAGAGGGCTAAGAGTCCATCACTATCATAGCTGGAAAGAGTGGCACCAGGCGGGAATGGCAGCAGGCTGAGAACTCATATCTTGAACTGTATGCAGGAAGCAGAGAGCACATTGGAAATGCTAGGAGTCTTCGAATTCACAAATCTCACTGCATTGATATAATTCCTTTGTTATATGTTAACAAACTTTAGTTCTAGTTCTTATAGACTCTAATAAACTGGTTACTGCTATAAATCCTCATTTTAAAAGATGAGGAAACAAGCATGCAAAGGATGAATTACTCACTAAATATCCCTATCTGAAATGGATGGAATTAAGTAATGAATTTAAATAACCAAATCCAAAGTAATATGCTCTTACCCACTGGCCTATAGTTCTTTCAGGACAATGGAGGGAACTAAAAGGTATGGCTTTTCCTTTTACTAGAGAGAAAAAATAAAGGAAGATGGATAAGGCAGCTCAGAACAAGATGAAATCAAAATGTGTGAACTTCATCATATGATGTGATGTGACCTCATTATGGACTTCTGATTAGAAAGTAGGAAAGGAGGGAAGGGACTAGAGTCTGAATTAAGACACAAAGAGTTTGGTGGAAATTTAGAAGAATGTGCTGCAACTTCAACAAAAGAATGAAGGCCTTCTGAACCCCACAGTCCTAGGTGGTGAGAAACACTGCATACTGAACAATCAAGCAAAATTCAGCATGCACTCCCAGAAAGTTCTTCAGAAGAAAGGGTGGGAAGATTCAGTTGTAGGTAAAGTTGTAAGGTCAAGCTAGGGAGTAACATTAGCACATTAGGAGAAAGTTCACTTACATGGCAAATTGTGGTTTACAACTCCAGATTGCAAGGGGGGTTTTCAAATAAATAAGAAATGTTGGTAATAATAAAATATTAGCCCATAACTATGACATATTTCTAAACATACCTATAAAATTTAGTAATTTATATATTTTAACAGGAGAATTGGAATATATGACTTATCAGTTAAATCTTCCTTTGACAAATACTGTCTTACTACAAGATGATTTTTATTAGTATTTTGGGTATGAATGGCTTTTTGTTCAATATATTAAATGAATCTTAGACTCTGAAAGACAAAATCTATTCATGAAGTTTGTCTAGTTCATACACACCTTTTCAGTTTCTCTTCTGAAATAGATCCTCACTTGCATTGCCTGTGCTGATACCAATCTCATAGACTAAAATGAACCTTCCACTGTAAACTGGCTACTACAGGCAAGTCTACAATATCTGAATGCATACGGCTCTTGTGCAATGTTTTTCATAGCCGGGACAAGCAAAGCTAAAGTAGGAATGAAATACTAGATCTAATATTGTTGAACAGTTGCAGTTAGTATCACAAGGATATCAAAAGATGTAGTTGCTTAATATAATTGATACCTATAAAATATCACCAAAACCTATCATTCATGATAATTTATAAGACAGATAGTAGTTACATTATTATCACAAATAACTTCAAAATAAAATGATTTTTCATAGACATTTCAAATAATGTAAAATCATTTTAAGATGCTTCCTTCCATGGTATATACTTCTTTTTGTCAAACACCAAGAGCAAGACACACCTAAAATCAATACTAATATCACTCTAAATGTTGACAGTAGGAAATTGATCCTATAAAAGTTGTTTAGCCGGGCGTTGGTGGCGCACGCCTTTAATCCCAGCACTCGGGAGGCAGAGGCAGGCGGATCTTTGTGAGTTCGAGGCCAGCCTGGGCTACCAAGTGAGCTCCAGGAAAGGCGCAAAGCTACACAGAGAAACCCTGTCTCGAAAAACCAAAAAAAAAAAAAAAAGTTGTTTAATTCAAGGCTGGTTGTTTTATTCATTACATATGACATAAGATATAATAAGCTAATTCTTCCTTATACACCCATGCCCACTTTTCAGATGACTGTCTTTGGAGTAGGTTGTCAATATTATTTCTTTTAAACATGAATAAAATCTCAAGGGCCAAGGGATTTTTGTCCTGTCATCTCCTAAGAGATATCTTTGTTTTTATTCTTAAAAGCAGGGATGCACTTTACTGGCCATGGAGAATTTTTAGATAAATTCTTTTAAATAAGATTTTGAAATCTGAATTACTTATTTAATTGAAGGTCAAGTGTTGTTTTAGGGAAATTTTAAGGTCTGGGAGACTGTACTAGATAACCAGGTTGCTATGATAACAGTCAAAAAGGAAAAGGCACATACTCAAATGTCACACAATGGTGCTGTGTACTGCTAATAGGTCACATGAATGTACTCCAATGCCAATCATAAATATATTATCATACATATAAAAAACTAGCATATAGACATATATCTAGGTGCTGAACCTATTGTGATTTACATATATATTTACTAGAAACTATTAGGTAATTAGGCATATTATATAATAAAATATTAATGTTATTTTGCAAGATACCTGCTCACTGTCTGCTGTTATGTCTCCTCAACAAGTCATTGTAGTTAATCAAACTTTTAAAGATACTGAAATAAAACTAGAACATTAATTAATAATGCCACCATATAAAGTTCTAGAAGCTTCCTTTACATTTCCACATTGTGTTTAGATCTTGAAATGTTGAGGGACATAGAACAGGAATAGAAATTTAAAAGAAAATACTTGACTATTATTTCTCAAAGTCAGCTGTCACCTACTTAAAGTAATACAACTCAATCCAAGTTTTAATAGTTCTAATATACTTACATGTTAAAGAACATAAGCACCTAGAGCTTTTATCTAGACTTTCTCATTATATGTAAGTTTTAGAAGTTAAGCGCCCTGAGGTTTCATAGCAGAGAACAATTCTCATTTGAGTAAATAGTCTCACCTTATTGCATGTGTTCTGACTAAGGAGAGTAGGGGATTTCTCCTGTTCATCCCTCAGTGAGAAGGAGGACAAATGACTGAAGGGTCCTGGGGTAAGACAGTCAGCATGAGACAAGGTCTGCGGATGCAGCAGGGATTTAGCAGGAGGGTAGAGTTTAGACTGATATAAAGGATGGAGAGAGACAGGCCTGTGAGGGATGGCCACATCCTAGGAAGAAAAGGCACAGGATAGGTTAGTGTATGAACATCAGGCACACCATGACTTACCTATGAGAGATGTGTTGGAACCTCTAATGAGTAAGAAGAATAGTCCTTATAAGGCCTCTCTCACAAGACACTTGGTTTCATAGTGAATATATTGTCTCTTTGAATAATCTTTCCCACCCCCTCCAGTCTTTCCTACAAGCAAAACAGGGGCTTGCAACACATCTCCTGAAGATGCTGTTTGTTGTTGCTGAAAGTATTGAGAGGAGAAATGTATAGGGAAGAGCAGAACCTATCCTCAGGGGGCTGCCTGGGCCCAGCAAAGAGGAGTCAGCAGTGGAGGTTATTAACTCAGGAATGCAGAAGATTTGGTCTAGAATTTGCCAGGGCAATGGGAAGGAATTAATTTATGAGCAGAGGCACAGAAGCTCTGGGTGTATTAGTTTATTCAGCTGAGTCAAGCAGAAATATAGGATCAGTTAGAGGTGAGTCTAAAAGGAATGAAGACCATATCCAATTCTAGGCCGTGTTGTCTTGAAGAGAGCCTGGTAGTTCAGCAAACAGGAGGAGGCCTTATTAGCATGATTATTAGCATGGAAAAGATATGAATGCAAGAGCTTAAAGGAATAGGCAACTAAATAAGAACATGACTTATGCGGATGGAGCAAGGGATCAACAAAGATTAGAAAGAGCTGGCCTGTGTATATGAGATGTAGCTGTGAAAACAAAGGGCTAATATTTACAGATACACGGAAATGTTTTATATTTCTGAAATCTTACATGTCAGAAGATAAACTGATTATCCTACAATAAAACCCTCTAGGACATTTACTGCATGACAAGGAACCTACTTTCTCATTTTTCTGACCTCAGAAGCAAGCAAAAAAAGGCTATGGTAGATACTTAACACATCAATATTGAATTTGAAAGGAAGATGATATTTCTTGTAATTTCAATGATGTATTCTA